>JAAGKR010010434.1:0-21971 GCA_011419295.1 Clarias macrocephalus | reverse complement strand
CGTGTGTGTGTGTACGTGTGTGCGTGTGTGTGTGTGTGTGTGTGTGTGTGTGTGTACGTGTGTACGTGTGTGTGTGTGCGTGCGTGTGTGTGCGTGCGTGCATACGTTGTTGGTGGCCTGTGACTGAGTGCATGGGGTTACTGGGTAATTCTCAGTGTGATGTCATAGCGATGGCAGGTCAGGTGGGATTATGGGAAATCCACAAATCCTATTAGTACTGAGCAGCCCAGAGTACGTCTCCTCTCTGTCTCTCTGTCTCCTCTCTGTCTCTCTCTGTCTCTCTCTGTCTCCTCTCTGTCTCTCTCTGTCTCCTCTCTGTCTCTGTCCCTTGTTCTCTCTAATGCACAAGTCCTGAACGTGCAAATCAGAATTACAGCTGCAGCAGAAAGTGAAACTTCTTCACTGAACTGTGTATAGTGTGTGTGTGTGTGTGTAGTGTGTGTGTGTAGTGTGTGTGTGTAGTGTGTGTGTGTGTGTGTGTGTGTGTGTGTGTGTGTAGTGTGTGTGTGTATATGTAGTGTGTGTGTGTGTATGTAGTGTGTGTATAACGTGTGTGTGTGTATTATTGCACACATATTTGACCTAATTATTGGTGTATTATTAGTCACATACTGATACCCTAAAATACACATGATTAAGATTTTATTGCATAATGTCGAGTAATAATTTAAGGTGCTCTTGTGCAGCCATTCCTTTAAAACAAGGACTTTAGCTTTCTTAGAGCACCTGTATACTTCAAAACAGTTTTTGGTGACCAGAACCGTGGTGTGTTGTGTAATTTTACATGACTCAGGTATCCACTGGAGTTAAGAGTTCTGTTAGCCTGGTGATAGAAGCTGTCCTTCAGTCTCCTAGTGTGTGCGGACCGACTCCTGTACCGCCGACCAGATGGCAACAGAGAGAAAAGGCTGCGTGCGGGTGGGTGGTTGTGGTCCTGGATGATGCAACGTGCTTTCTGCAGGCATCGTCTGTGGTATATATACTGGATGGATGGATAGATGCCATAATCTCAGCATATTGTAGCACAAACTGCAGCAAACAGATTTAATTCCTAATCACACACAGACTGGATGCCAGACCCAGGGCCCATTAGTCTTCACCCTGCTCGAATATCCACTATGGAGATTAGATTTCCTGCCTAGCACCACATCTATATTAGGATCCATTGAGATCGAAACGTACACAGGAAGGAAGTTGAGTTTTTTTTCTCCCAGAGATGGACAGGTTTCTAATTTCTTTTTCCTGGTTCATATATATACATGTGTATACACAGATCACCCATAACATTAACACATTAACATTATCAGTTATATATTGGTATGTTAATGACAGGATCACAGGCACCCAAGGCTCATTTATCCCAGCATAAAAAAACAATACAGCACAAATCACTGAAATAAAAGTCAATGCTTGGCTTGAGAGAACGGCACCAGAACACCCAGTGCACCACAGCCAGACGCACACGGGGCCCAGCAGGCCCGAGGCCCTCAGTCCACAACCCACAGCACCCCAAGGTTCCTCTGGCCCGTGGAGTCATGTGCGAGCGGTCAGAGCCACCGGGGCGGCATAAGGGGAACCCACACACTACTGGCTTTAATGTTCTGCCTTGTAATATTGTGACTCATCGGCGGAAGCGTATAACATCGGTTTCAGCCCAGTTCAGGCTCGGTATTTGAGAGAGAAAACACCAAAATGTGCATGATGGGGGAAATACAGTACCAGGTTTGAGTAACACTGTGCTGGTATCTTGTGTGTAGTTACCTAAAGTAGTGTGTTAGGGATTGTACAGACGGCTCACAGACAAGGAAGATGAGAAGGAAGTTTGTTGTCTGCCGTAAGTAGAGTTTCAGTCGAGCCACAAGGGAGACTGTCTACGGTGTAAGCATCGGTCCGGCCTTAAATCTCATTACCAGGCCTGACGTTTCGCACTGTGTGGCCTAAATAAGACAGCGAGTGCGTTTGACTGTTTTAATCAATATTTAACAACATCTGTATCATTAGTGTAAACTTCAGAAAGTGAGGACTGAGGCAGGTGGAAATGCAGTTAAACATCTAAAACTATTGCAGGCAAACGAATCCAAAAACACTTTGAAATCCCAAACTGCACGCAGCGTCGGCGGAGAGCTGCTGATCCCGTGTCCCGGCGTCTGCTGGAGGGGCGAGTCATCGGTGTTCAGCTCACTGAGAAGGCGCAGAGTTTCCACCCGCAGCAGATCTGGACTGTCGTGTTTCCTTTCGTCAGCTGCGTGGCCTTGTGTAATCTGTATCTTTGGTTTTAAATGTACCATCCAACATTATATATAAAAAACAACAAACAAAATGCCTTTTAGGTTTGTTTGGAGGAATAAACCTCATTATATGAAAGAAGATAAAAAAAGGTATCATTTAATAATTTCGCATATTGTAAAGACATCTAGACATCAGTTTTATTCTTTTGTTCATATTTTTTAATTAATGTATTTATTTCTCTTAATTACTTAATTAATTATTAAAATTAAATAATTGTAATCAATTACTTTTAATAAACGTATCTTTTGATCTGTAGTGTGCCTGTACAGTATGGTTGTGTAATAAAGCTCCGTATGAAGTGTCCTCGCCCAGGCGGGTAACTCCAGTGGCGCGGGGCGGAGACCCACTCATGGGACGTTTATTTCCCCAAAAATGTGCAGATGGTGGAAACACAGCCGATAACTAAAGTGGCAGAAGTCAGACAGAACCCAACCCATTTGTGTAACAGCCTCAGCAGCAGCGACCTCGTTTCCCCTCTCGTCTGTTCCAACCCCTCAGCATTCAGCACCAGCAGTGAACTAATCACCTCCTGATCATCTCTCATCATCTCACCTGCGTCTCACTGGATCAGGACTTCAGTTAGACGTGATGCTCGAATGATTCATGGGTCACTGTGTGTCTTAACAAACAAAAGACCTTCATCTGAAACTGCTCAGGGACGGGAGTGGACATGATGAGAGACAAAAAGGGTCCTTCAGGAAGCCTGGAGAAATATCCCTTAAGACGACATTAAAAATGAAATCAAAATAAAAAAAGGAGGTTTGGAAGGAAAATATTAAGAAGTGAAAGTGGCTCAAGACTTTTGAACGCCGCTCATGCCAGACTGTACATGTAGTGTCCGTATATGATGTGATGATATGATGTGATGGTGACAGATGAGTTCCCCGTGTCTCAGGTCCAGCACAGGATCACAGGGCAGGTGATGGCGCTGAAGATGAACACGCTGGCCAGCAACAAAGCCAACATGCTGCGAGAAGTGCAGTTAATGAATCGCCTCTGTCACCCCAACATCCTCAGGTCCACACACGCATACGCACACACACACACACACACACACACACACACACACACCGTTCCGTTTGAGTATCTCGTCTTGGCTTCTGCTGACTGTCTGAAATGTCTTGTACAGGTTTTTGGGTGTGTGTGTCCATGAGGGACAGCTTCATGCTCTGACTGAGGTGACGTTTATATCACTGTAACACAAGCTAGAATTGAAACGTGATGTAATATTATATATTAATACAACGACTGTCTGCTCTACATGTTTATAGTACATTAATGGGGGGAATCTGGAGCAGCTGCTGGACAGTGACGTGTCGTTACCCTGGGCTGTGAGGACACGACTGTCTCTGGACATCGCACGAGGACTGCAGTATCTCCACAGCAAGGGCATTTTCCACAGAGACCTCACATCCAAGGCACACACACACACACACACACACACACACACACACACACACACACACACACACACACACACACACACACACGGTTCCTTTAGTCAGGAATAAAACACATGATCAAAAACTTGGAAGATGAGACAGCGTTATGGTTTCCCAATAAAAGCACATCTTAAAATGTTTTACATATGAATTAAAGATTCTGGTGTTTTTATCCATTAAACACATTATTGTTGTCACTTAATCAGATGAAGTAATGGAGCTTGTTAATGAGAAACTCCCGAATGATGATGTGTTTGTCCTTTATCCCGGACACTGTGGTGGAGACTTGACCTTTAACCGTTACACCAGCACTGTAGACTGTCCTGTCTGTGTGTGGACTAGACAGAAACTCGTCACTCTCTTGTACGTTGCAGAACTGTTTAGTGCGCTGTGAGAACGCCGTCTTCACGGCTGTGGTTGGAGATTTTGGCCTGGCGGAGAAAATCCCTGATTACAGGTCAGTGTGGCTTCTTCTCCTTTCCTAAAGTCTTCCTGTGCACAGATCTCGGATCAGTTGACACTGGGATTAAATATAAACATAAAAATATACATAGACATGTTTTCCCCGTGTCAGAGTTCCACATAATCATATTCACAATTGTTAAATACTAAGACTGCGGCTGGTGCATTACAGAACAATCGTAGTGCTCTGCTGTTCTCTCTTATGTACATTATGGTCTGTTTCTTTTACATTGTGTGCCAGAAAATAATCATTTGCCAAAGTCTGAAAATGGTGTGTATCGCATTTTGCTACCAAATTGTTCAAATTAGAATGAAGTGGCGTACGGTGTAGGGTGATTTATTCTCATTTTCATGCTGAGCAGACAAACTTTAAGCACACGTGTCCCCTGTTTCTTATACTTGAAGGTGATTTGCATGAGTCCTAATCCTGAATCCTATTTAATAATAATAATAATAATAATAATAATAATAATAAATGTAACTATTTTTTGCCCATGTGGCATAACAATTATGCTTTTTTTGGCATGTAAGTGTTGCTCCAAATATTCCTGAACCTTAAGAAGAATTGTAGGTTCAAACTCACAAGAGTTCCGGACATCTATGTGCTCTACAAACGCTGGTGTGATCCTCTCGCTTTCCTGTTCGATGAGCTGTGATGTGGCTGCATTAAACAGTAATCAACTGCAGGGGGCATCGTTCCCAGTTTAATCAGTAGTCCTTTGATATCCAGTATATCATATCTTAAAATAAATAAATAAATAAATAAATGCACTGTTTCATAAAATATAGAACAATATTAATAACTGATCTGAGACATGAGATAATGAATAAATAAATAAATCATGTGTCTTTTAAGGTATATCATTTTATGATCTTGTAGTTTAACAACTAAAATAAAATATATTAATAATATCAGCCTAGTTTTTGGATTCGTATACTTTGAAATCAGTGACACATTTTTTAAAGTGTGTGTCTATCGGTCTGTCTGTAATACTGCAGATGTAATAGATGAGGTAATTAATCATTAAAATACCTCCTTAATTCACATAAATCACCTGAATAAATATTATTGTTATTAAATATATCCATTGATTGAACCTTGTTGTGACGAATGGCAGATGACTTCATGCTTCGGCTTTAGTGATGTAACTGTCTCTACCAACAAGCACAAGCGCTTCCACTAAGTGTCAAACTGATTCCAAGCATAAAACTGTCCACTAAGAGTTACTGTGTTTGAAGGAAAAGACTCTACAGCATCTGGAAACAAAGATTCATGCCGCTAAGATAATCTCTTATAACACGTTCAATTGCAAACCCACTGATGATTCTCTAGATCTCGAGGTCTGATTCTCTGCTAATCTCCATTAATTGAAAAAAAAAAGCTTATTCTTTAAAAAATAAATGGCTAGTTATGAGCTACTTTTAGGCTTAGAATTCTTTGTGAATATATTCACTGGTTAATGTTTCATAATATTCAGCACCTACTAATTAATTATTAGTGAAATTGGGAAGGTGTTTAGTTACGAGTCTGAGTGAGTTCAGTCTGGACCTGGTGATCGAGGGGTGAATATATTCTTCAACTGTGTAATACAAAACCTGCCATTGTCTTGCAGTGATGGAGTGGAGAAGCAGCCTCTGGCTGTGGTTGGCTCCCCCTACTGGATGGCTCCGGAAGTGCTCAGAGGAGAGATTTACGATGAGAAGGTATTTACATTAACATTTACATTTATGTCACTCGACAGACACCGTTCACTAGAGAGACTTACAGAAGTGCTTTGAAGTCTCGACCAATAAACACGTTCTCATACTGGTGTACTCGGCCAAGGAGACTCTTAAGATCCCTGGCGCAGGGCTTCCTACGGTATCAAAGACACGTATGGAAACGACTCTTTACTTTCTCTCATCAAGTGACTCGAGCAGTTTATTTTAGCCAATGTAAAACCCAGGACCGTTTCTCACCGTTTCCCGCGTCAACACTATAAAAGTCCTTAAACGGAATAAAAAGTGTAAAACAGGAGCAGAACGTTCTCAGATGGCACTAAAATATAACCCTGTTTCCATTTCAAAAAAGCTGAAAAGGCTGTAAGTCCAAGGTGGCGCATTAGATGTAATGGGTGTCAAGGGTTCAAGTTTTTATTGTCATATGCACAAGTAAAGAAACATGTTCCCCCTGTACAATGAAATTCTTCTTTTGCTGTCCCCCAATGGATGCCATTAAAAAAAGCATGAAATAGAATAAAATAAAAATAAATATAGGTATAATAAAGGAGACACAGGGGTTGGACAATGAAACTGAAACACTGGCCAGTTTAGTGTTGGAGGTTTCATGGCCGACCTTCATTGACTGCACATTCCGGCAGTAAGTGCAGAGTGTGAAGGTTTAATTAGCAGAGTAACAGCACAGTTTTGCTTAAAATATTGCAATGCACACAACATTATGGGAGACATATCAGAGTTCAAAAGAGGACAAATTGTTGGTGCGTCTCGCTGGAGCATCTGTGACCGAGACAGCGAGTCTTTGTGATGTATCAAGAGCCGCGGTATCCAGGGTAACGTCAGGAGTACAGACAGATCACTATCAGAGTACAGAGAATCCAACAGGAGTAAGTGTGGACGCGAGAGGAAGCCGTCTGAAAGGGATGTCCGGGTGCGAGCCAGCAGTGTATCCAAAATGCATAAAACCACATACAGCTGCCCACCTCACTGCAGAATTAAATGTCCACCTCAACTCTCCTGTTTCCACTAAAACTGTTCATCTGGAGCTCCACAGGGTCGATGTACACGGCTGGGCAGCTATAGACAAACCTGTGGTCACTCATGCTGATGCCAAACGTCGGTTTCAATGGTGCCAGCGGCGAGAATCTTGTGCTGTGGACAATGTGAGACATGTATTGTTCTCTGATGAGTCCACCTTCACTGTCTTTCCCACATCCGGGAGAGTTACGGTGTGGAGACGCCCCAAAGAAGCGACTGTACCACCCAGACTGCTGCATGACCAGAGTGAAGCATGGGGGCGGATCAGTGATGGTTTGGGCTGCGATATCATGACATTCCCGAGGCCCAATACTTGTGCTAGATGGGCGTCACTGCCAGGGACTACAGAACCATTCTGGAGGACCATGTGCACCCGATGGTTCAAACATTGTATCCTGAAGGTGGTGACGTGTATCAGGATGATGATGCACCAATACACACAGCAGGACTGGTGACAGAGAGGTTTGATGAACATGAAAGTGAAGTTGAACATCTCCCTGGCCTGCACACTCACCAGATCTAAATATTATTGAGACACTTTAGGGTGTTTTGGAGGAGCGAGTCAGGAAACGTTTTCCTCCACCAGCATCACGTAGTGACCTGGACACTATTCTGCAAGAAGAACGTCTCAGGATCCCTCTGGACACCGTGCAGGACTTTTATCTGTTGTTCCCAAGACCAACTGATGCTGTATTGGCCACAAAAGGAGGACCTACACCGTACTAATTAGTCTGCAGTATGTTTGAGGAAGAAATAAAAAAAAAAATCCCACCTTCAAGTTGTTGTGTGCGTGGCGTTTGCATGTTCTCCCTGTGCTTGGTGGGTTTCTCCGGGGGACTTCGGTTTCCTCCCACAGTCCAAAGACATATTCATTAAAATAATTGGTGTTTCTAAATTGCCCATTTTGTCCCCCGAGATCTCTGGGATTGGCTCCAGGTCTCCTGTGACTCTAGACTCTATATTACTCCAAGTGTTATAGAGAATGAGTGTGAGAGGGTGAGTGAATACGTCTACTGGCTGTAATAAGAAGAAGAAGAAGCAGAAGAATAAAGTACTTTGGTGTGGTAACTGTAAGTCCACTTGATGTCAGTCTGCATCATATCTCCAGTCATATTTGATTTCTGTCACCCTGTGACTTGTTTGTGTTATTTAAATGTAATATAGGGAATGAGTCATATTCTTATCAGAGAATTTAATTCAAATAAATAATTTAAAAAAAGAAAAAAAGTCTTTGGGCTGATTGACAGAATTATAGGAACTTTTGAAATATTCTACTTGCCTTGAAAGTCAATTAAAACAGACGATATGCTCCACCATTTTCTCCCAAAAGGTGGATGTTTTCGCGTTTGGTATCATTCTCTGTGAGATCATCGCTCGGATCGAGGCCGACCCTGACGTCCTCCCTCGAACAGAGGTACAGTCAAAACACTACCGCTGTAAATACTCTGTACTTTCAGACTGATATGAAGTGTCATAAACTGTACATATGCACTGCAGCCCATATAAATGTTCGTTATCTTCCTTATATCCCTGAAAACTCATCTCTTATTAACTGCAGCAGTAGTGATGAATATGTATGAGTTCCTCCTGTGGAGCAGCAAATCAAAATCAAATTCAAATTCTGTTCTGGCAAAAATGCCTTGCAGATCTCAGAGTTTTCTATTTGTAAATTCAGAGAAAGTTAAGATTATAAGACATTTTTAAAACGGTGAATTACACTTTCCTTGTTTAATTGGTTGTACTGTTAGTGAAACAGAATCTGTGCTTAAATATAGGGAGTAGGAGTACTCTTGTCTCATTCTTCATGATGTTTGTCTCTGTGTAGGACTTCGGACTGGATGTGGAAACCTTTGAGCAAATGGTTGGAGACTGTCCATCTGCTTTGCTTAGCCTGGCTGTTAGCTGCTGCAACGTGAGGGAAGCACACACACACACACACACACACACACACACACACACACACACACACACACCACCGTGCGAGCGCACACATACAAACACAAAACAAAAGATGCTTTAGAGAAGAACCAGTGGCTCAGTTGTGATCATGTTACACTCAGCGTCAAAACAAGAAGCACATTCAGGATACTTGAGGATAATTGATACAATGTATATCAGTAATCGCTTGTCTATCAAGACAAAATTTATTTTTAATACCGGGTTACTCGCAATCCGAGGTTCCACTGCACTATTCAGAAGTCTTACGCCAGCCCTCATTTCTTCATATTTGACTTCCGAACTCTAGACTGTCTTGTATTTTTAATGTAGTCTTGATGAACAGTTCCTCAGGCTTCTGAAGATTTTGTCTCTCATGTCCACCCCAGTCCCTGTACCTGAGCAGTTTTGGAGGAATGTTTTGTGTTTGTTAAGACACACAGTGACCTGTCAATCATTCAAGTATAAAAACATCTACCTTAAGTCCTGAGCCAGAGAGAAACAGGTGCAGATGATGAGAGATGATCAGGAGGTGATTAGTTCACTGCTGGTGCTGAATGCTGAGGGGTTGGAACAGACGAGAGGGGAAACGAGGCGCTGCTGCTGAGGCTGTTAAACAAACATCCAGTTTTTAAATTGTATGTTTTGGCATTTGCAGCCTGTCGCAGTAACACATTTATTTCAATTTCCTTAATATAATTTACATAATTTAACTTCATTTAATATGAAGAAACGTTGGGTGGCACAAGGTAGTAGTGTTGCACAGTACCGTATCAGAACAAACAGATTAATAAAATCAGCACTACAGTCAGAGCCCTTGAGCTTTAATTCAACTGAGAATTCAATGGAATTGTAAATTAAAACAACATGGTTACTAACATTCAGGCTGCCTGTTTTTAGGCATCCATGTTCTAAAACTGTTAAACATGACATAACAACTTGACATTTCTAATTTATAAAGGTAATTAACTATGCAAATAGTTAACAAATTATGTAAAAGTGTATGTTTCTCCGCTCCCCTGGTAGATGTGTGCAGTGAGTCGTCCTTCCTTCTCTGACATTGTTGTGACCTTGGAGAGGATGGAGAGGGAACGTGAGAAGACTGAGACACCAGTTATTATAGGTGAGGATTTGTTTTATTTTTATGGAAGAGCAGGTACACTAATTAATTTGTGTACTGCGAAAAATGTGACTCAATGTTTGCTTAAAAAACCCTAAAATAATCTCAAGGATGATTACAAGCCATTTACATTTAGGCATTTGGCAGAATTGCATAAGTGACTTGCTGAGTGACTTGCGTAAGTGCTTTGAAGTTTCCAACACTGAATATATCCTTACACTGGTTCACTAATTTACTGACTAGACGTTCCTTCAGTCACACACTGTGGGGTAGGATTGAATTGATTTATTTTTGGGTGGAGGTGAAGGTGATGGAGTTGATTGACTCGGTTATACGGACATCTAGAGGAAGTTCATTCCATCACCGAGGCGAGGACAGAAAACTAGTCTTCCTCAGTCCCTGAGAAATGGTGGGTCCAATGGGAGAAATGGGGTTAAATGGTGGAAAATTGAAATGGTGAAATCAGCGACAGTTGTATGAAAGCTTTATGCACACAGACAAAACTCATAGACGTGTGACATGTCGGCATGACGTTAATCTAATCAGACGGATCCAATCACAATTGTGAGATCAATTTCTTTCAGAAAGAAAGCAAAAATGCTTTACAAACAGCAATTTGTAAAAGCATCAATGCCACCTGCCAGTTTGCCGCATGTGCCCATAATAAGTGATGCCCATAGCAGAGAATAAAAAAAACAGTTATTTGAATATAAATATATAAAATGTATATATATAAATATGATTATTTTAATGAGTGCACCATGGATGATGCCTACAACCCCATGAATGCAGTTTGGTGTTTTTGATGATTTCATGCTGCATGGTGGGGAAATGTATGAATCTGTGCATGATCTGTGGTCCTGTAAGAGCAACGTTTGATTTATTATTTTCGACGTTGTCGCCTGTGTCACTGTTTCAAAGCTGTATCTTCGCTGTTATTAAAAAAAAAACATATTGCATTTTTGTCCAAACATATCTTTTGTGAGCACCAACCAACCAAAAACGTTTCTTCTCCGAGCACGTCTGTCTCAACGCCATTTCCTTGCTAATCCTAACAAGTTAGGAGACTTCCTGGAGCTCTCCTACATTTTGGTGAAGGTAGGAGTGATTTCCTATTTTAGGAATGTTGTTGAATTGCTCTTACTCCTACTCCTAAAAGTAGGACCAAAATGGCATCACTTTGAGAATTTGAGTCACTTAGGAGCAATTCCTTTCTCGGAGATCCTTAGTCAATATGGGGCCTAGACACTGTGGTGTGAACATGACACATGTGTGAACATCATGTCTCATGCTCCCTGAACCACTTTCACAATCTGAGTCTGATGAATCCTGGCCTCATCATCTTGGAACATGGCTGTGCCATCATTCTTTATGTTCCTATGCTATTTAAAGCCTTTTTTCTGATTAGTCTCACTGATAAGTGGTTTTCTTAAGGCTGCACAACTGTTGAGTCCTAATCCCTCACAATTTTACTATTAAACCTAGTCCTCTTGTTGTTTTATTTTTTCACAAGTGTTTGTCCTCAGGTCTTAGTTCATACTCTCGAGCATTAATGAGCTGCAGCATAATAATGCATAATCACAGTACGGAAATTACAGTACAAATTTAGAATTTAAATGAAATATGGTCATTTCTTATCTACATCGCATTTAACAAAAGTAAACATTAACACAGTGAGACTTTAAATTTTATCATGTGTAAATAAAAAAATCCACAAAACGAGTTTTGTGTCATCTTATACTTTGTGGTTTTTCATTTATAGTAGATTTATTAACTGAAATAAATGAAATTAAATGACCATTAAATTCAAACATAAACTGATGTCAGTCAGCAACGCTGGTGTTTTTGTATTCTTATGATAAGGATGAAATTCAGGAGGCTGTTATGATCATCATAATTGTCTTCAATAAATAATGAAAAAATTTAAAAATGTATATTTCTACATTCCAGGAGCGCACAGTGCATTGCACGCAGTTTTAGTCAAAGCGCACATGTGCTGATTTAAACATGAATAAATAAACAGACAGGATCCTGTTCAATTGGCACCATTAAACATTAGTTTTATGTTTTGCTGCAGTATGTCTGCAGTTTTTTGGATAAATCAGCCTTTTGATCAACGGCACTCACTGTCACTGTGTTTATTGTTTACTGTATATTTAAAGCGTATATACAAACACATTCATCATGAAAGATCAATTGTAAAACAAAATAAAAGTCATATTTGCTTCAGCATTGGAAACAATATTGTTTTAGGCTAAATTATTATACACTTTTGTTTTCCTTATTGTACTTCTCTTTTTGCACGCGTCTTTAAATTTGATTAAAATTTTGAAACAGAAAATAATAGTGAACCGGTAGGTACGTTATTTTTCATATAACTTAAACGGCTGAATGAAGTTAAATATACACAATAAATGAATAATTCGTTAGCTTTAGACTTGTGCACTTGCTTTTTCAATGTCTGTACTACCATCTTTTATTACAGTTTGTAATTTATCAGATATTTTCTAGTAAACTTTAAATCACTCTAAACACAACCCATGATTTTTATGTGATTTTAAAAATGAATAAATAAAACTACTTATTAACTTTGATAATCAATGTTAATGTTTTGGCTCACCTCAAATACGGATAATCATATGAAACATGCAACTTTACATGGCCACTTGCTCTAACGTTAACCTAGAAGTGTTTATGCTGAATAGGAGTGCGCACTCATTGCATTACATGTGTGACAACAAAACTTTATGATTTTGTGAACTTGAGCATGTGAAAGAATGAACAGAAATCCTGTGTATACTCGCCTCACAGAGGTGAAACATATATACTTATAGACCGCGAAATGTCTGCTTTTATTTAAACTAATGAAAAAACAAATTTCAGATGATGTAATTCTCATGAAACATGAATATATAGTAGGCGCATCCTCTGCAGCGGAGATTTCAGTCTTTTTGCAAAATGTCGCTTTGCGCCACCTGGCGGTCATTTCAGGGATGACCTTAAACGGCGACTGATTTAAATCTCCTGCTGTCGTGCTGCTGTGGGGGTGAATGCGGCGGTAAAGCACATTCTGGTCTCTTACCTACTACTTATATAGAAGATATACTGTACTGTTATGAACAGGGAAAACATCTAGTAGGAAAGAAATACTACAGTATATCCATATAAGTAGGGCTGCTCCGATTGATCGGTCGCCGATCGTAATCGGCCGATAATAGCTTTGGGAAGTTTGATCTGCGGTCTCTATAACGGCCGATATACAAAAGCCGATCAGATGACGCAAAACTCGTGGGACATTTTTTCTGCGCGCTGCTAAAATGACTTCACCGGTCTGGCGATTCTGTGTGTTGTGTGAAAAAGACAAAACATCAGCAATCTGCAACCTGTGTAACAAGACAATTCCATGAGGCGGAAGCAGCCAAAGCTGTCGGTAACACCCCTGTCTCACCTACGCGCTTTCGCTCAGTGGCCATAAGTACAGTTTATCATGATTCACCGCGAGTTTTGGCGCTGTGATTACGTTACAGTAGAAATTAAACATGCTTAATTTTACGTTTCCATCTTCACGCGCGAAAAATTAAACGTTACATTTTTTGCCGGCCCTTGCAGAACTTCTGGCGACCAACGTCCCACCTGTCTGTTATTTAATTTAATTTTATACAATCTACAGGAAAGTTGTATTTGTCGAGCTCTAAGCTGTTCCAAGTCACTAACCAAACACAGGCTGCTGTGTTTTAAGTTGACTTGTTGCACATGTTGCTGGCCAATAAATACAGTCATCAATTCATGATGTTCCTCTTCTTGTAATTTCAATTCTTAATTTACATTGTTATGAGATATGGTATAATAAATAATGCTACATGATAAAGCTTCGAGTAGACCCTGCGATCGGTGATCGGTATCGGCCGATACAGCTTCTAGTGATCCGCCCCAAACATCCTGATCCCTACATATAAGGAGTAATTTTCTTTAAATTGTGACTTTTAATTTGCTAAATCAAGATTAGGTCTATGAATTGTTATATGATTATTTCTCAGTGTAAAAATGCTCCATTTTATTTTTTGACTGATGCTGTTATCATGTCCAACGTAAGCACCACTATCTAAGAATAAAAAGTGTAAATAAAGCACCAATACTAAGAATAATAAATATGTTATGCCATTACACAAAACAGCTTGTGCACTTTTAGGAAAAAATCTACAGTGTGCTGATGTTTAGAAGCAGCCTGTAGCCGGCAGCCTGATTATAACTTTTATAACTACAACAGCACATTTCTGAAGTGTTTCCTTACTACGTATTATCACTTTAATCTTTTTGTAGAAAATAGTAGTGTGTATTTATTTCTCCATGTCACATTAGTGCTTTTTGATTTCCCCAGAACCCGTTGCTGCAGATGAGAGCCCATACAGGAGGCGGAGTTCACCGTGCCAATTGGGTACCCAGCGCCTTGCTCGGAGTCAGTCTGCCCTGTTGCCACCAGCCTCGAGTCCATGCGTGGGTACACCGGTGCGCCTCAACCCCTTTTCTTTACGCCATGACCTGAACGGTGGCCGCATTAAGCTCTTTGACACACCCAGCAAGTCACTCATCTCTCTGACCTTCACTTTGCCCCCACCCCCTGAGCCTTCCTCTTCTCCACCACTGTGCGGCGCCTCAACGCTTCGAGGTCCACCTCGCCGGTGCCAGTCCTTACCCTGCACTCCTGAACTTGGTCGACCTTTGACCTCATTTCATGAGCCTGAACCTGAAAGAGTGGAAGAGAGTGTTGGAGAAAAACAAGAGACTGTGAAGGAGATGGCTGGCTCAGATGTTGTTGGGCAGGACTCGGGTTTGGTGCTGGATCTAGAGATGGTGTCTTTGGAGCGGGTGGATGAAGAAGAGGAAGACGAGGAGGAGGAGGAGGAGGAGGATAAAGAAGTAGAGATGGAGGGACTCTGTCGCATTGAACCCATGGACTGCACTAGCTCCTTTGATGCAGTGGAAGGAGCTCCAAGATCAACAACAAAGCCTCTGCTTCACAGTTCTTATTCATCCTCCTCTTCCTTCAGCCCTCAGCCTGGAAACAGCTGGAAAGTACCCATTTCAAATGGCCCTCCATCCCTTCCACCCCTGCCCCGCCTGGACAACAATAACAGCATGCTGGGAGTTGGCCGGGTGCCTTGGGTGCGGCTCAGTGGCTACCATGGGCACCATGCTCCCAGTCGTCTGGCACCTCCTCCAGAACAGGACGACATCATTTCCTGTCCAGGCTGTTGCCTGGTGGGGTTCAGCTTTCCATCGGTGTGCCTGCGTGGAGCCCCACCTCCTCGCCGAACCCCATCCCTACGCCCATACAGGAATCTTAATGGGGGAGAGACAGCAGCTGGCAGGACAAACAACGGACTGATGTGTCGAGGAGCAAAGGGTCTTGCTCCTCTTACAATGACCTGCGAACCTGGTTTGCCACTTCCAGAAGCACAGACGTAGTTAGAGTCCGCGCTCGAGTGCTAACTTTGGCACTGATGCTGTGCCAATAACCACTATGGTTAAAATATTAGTGCAAATGTGCAGTGATGGTGTAACAGATTGGTGTGTTGGGATCTTAGGGTGCATGTATGTGTGTGTATGTGTGAGAGAGAACACGAGAGAGAGAGAGAGAGAGAGAGAGAGAGAGAGAGAAGTGTTATAGAAAAACAGATATACAGTATGCAGAGTGTCTCTGGTACTTTAATATACAAACTTAAATCTTTTGTGATGAATTTGAAAAAGGTGCTATTTTAGCCACATTAGACCACATTTTAGCCACTGGTGGTAACGTTGCCCCAAAACAGACTGTGTGTGTGTGTGTGTGTGTGTGTGTGTGTGTGTGTGTGTGTGTGTCTGTGTGTGTGTGTGTGTGTGTGTGTGTGTGTGTTACAGAGAGAGAGTTCATGTATAAATGGTAATTGAAGCCTATTTATAAAATAAAAACACTCTCATGGAAAACTGGGGAACAAAAATATGTAATTGTGTGTGTGTGTGTGTGTGTGTGTGTGTGTGTGTGTGTGTGTGTGTGTGTGTTTGGAGAAATTCTAAAAGCTCTTTATATGTCTAGAAGCAATTTGTGCAATAAGTGAGCACTGATTAGCAAGGCTGTTCATACAATTTCATTCTTTTTTAATGGCGTATGCACCTTTTTTAATCTTATAGAAACATCTCTTGTAAAGTCTATCGTTTTTACTGTTGCCCTCTAGTGACACAGAAGATCCTTGCTGGTCAGGTTTTATGCTGCTTGTTAAAGTAATATTGTGTATGTGTATTTACAGCTTGCAAAACCAGATTACACAGGATGGATTAATCTCACTTTGGGAAAAAATCTTCCTATTTGAAACTGTAATGTAAATTACATGCAGTGAAACCATCAACATGAGTCATGAATCAAACTTATAAAGCTTTTTTATAATTTTTACTAAATGAAATTGTACCAAAATTGTAAAAGCAAAAACAGTCATGTATCCTGTGTGGTCTGGTTCAGTCCCTTTCTGATGAACAGCATGATTTTGAACTTTACATCATAAATCCATCTAAAGAGTTCACTGAAGCTTGTGAAAGTCCACCTGCCCATGATGCGAATACTGAAAACCTGTGCATGCAAAAACTCGACACTATAACGCAATGCGGTGCTTGACTATTTTTAGGTTTAGGGGATGCCTACAGAAGCCCTATTTAAAGTTTAAACAACAACCTGGACTGATGAAACAAAGGTTCGTTTGCGATAAAGTGTTAATCTGACCCGAATCTACTACTGAGGCTACAGAGTTTGTACAGTTTAGTTATAATTTCTATTACTTGGATAAGAATGGAAACTTGTGATTGACACCATGGATGTAAAGCCTGAATTACGTTTGATTTCAAAGTCTGTATTTACTGTGTAAAGGGTTCGCTTTCTCCCCATACAAAAGCACTTTTAGCACAATTAGTATTGTCATCAGTTCTGGGGAAAATTTGCTTTAATAAATGTTGATGATTTAAGTTATTTATTAAACTGTTTTCAACATTAAAACATTGACTGAAACTCTGTGTCTGGCTACATAATTAAAAATATATATATCAAACTGGCTATGGTAATAGCCTCTGGTAATATATAAGCCTCTGGTAATATATAAGCCTCTGGTAATATATAAGCCTCTGGTAATATATAAGCCTCTGGTAATATATAAGCCTCTGGTAATATATAAGCCTCTGGTAATATATAAACCTCTGGTAATATATAAGCCTCTGGTAATATATAAGCCTCTAGTAATATATAAACCTCTAGTAATATATAAACCTCTAGTAATATATAAGCCTCTGGTAATATATAAACCTCTGGTAATATATAAGCCTCTGGTAATATATAAGCCTCTGGTAATATATAAGCCTCTGGTAATATATAAGCCTCTGGTAATATATAAGCCTCTGGTAATATATAAACCTCTAGTAATATATAAACCTCTGGTAATATATAAACCTCTGGTAATATATAAACCTCTGGTAATATATAAGCCTCTGGTAATATATAAGCCTCTGGTAATATATAAGCCTCTAGTAATATATAAGCCTCTAGTAATATATAAACCTCTAGTAATATATAAGCCTCTAGTAATATATAAACCTCTAGTAATATATAAGCCTCTAGTAATATATAAGCCTCTAGTAATATATAAACCTCTAGTAATATATAAACCTCTAGTAATATATAAACCTCTAGTAATATATAAACCTCTAGTAACCTTTAGTAATATATAAGATACTGTATGTATAGATGTTCTGTTCTATACAAATGTTACTCAACCAGAATTGGACTTCTAATTTGCGGCAACCGGTGGCGCCATTAGGGACTATTCTAGATGTTGCAAGGTTTACTTTATGGAACAGAAAAGTAAGAACGGACAATGGTGGGGAATACACATCTAAAGAATTTCAAGAATACTTGAAGGCTCAAGGCATTCATCACGAGACAACCACACCACACACACCTCAGCAAAATGCTGTGGCAGAAAAAAAAACAGGACATTAAATGAAGCATTTATGAACCATGAACCATGCTCTTTCATGCTAAACTACCAAATTCGTACTGGGCAGAGGCTGTAGCCACTGCAGCTTATACACAGAACAGACTGCCCACATCTGTCCTGAAGAACGAGGCATCAGATGTGAGTCACATGAAAGTGTTTGGTTGCATGGCTTATGCACATGTTCCAAAAGTAGAGAGCAGAAATCTGGTCAAAAAGTCAGTAAACTGCGATTTGTGGGATATTCCAACAATCCAAAAGGCTATTGCTTGTTTGATGAAAAAAAAAAAGGATTCTTATTTGTCGAGATGTGATCTTCAATGAGTCAAACTAGAAATAAGGAGAGGTCACACCTTGTATGGAGAATGAAGTTATCTTGAAAACTGATGAGCAAACATCTGTCAATGTTCACCGACAATGAAAGTGCTAAAGAACGTGTTTCAAGAATCAGAAAACCACCCAAGAGGTATGGATATGATGAGTCTGCTGACCTGGTGACTGTTGATCATTATGCTAGTGTTTGCTGTTACACAGAACCGAGCACCTTAAAGGAGGCAATGATGAGTGCTAATGCAAAAGAATGGCAGGAGGCGGCTAATTTGGAATTTGAATCACTGCTGGAAAATGAGACGTCGGATTTGGTGGAATTACCAAAGGATCGAAAAAATGCCATAGGGTTCAAAGTCAAACATCAGAATGTTGGACAAGTGTAGAGATATAAGTGCAGACTTGTCGCTAAAGGATATTCACAGAAGTACGGTACTGAGTATGATGATACACTCACTTTTGTTGCCAGGGGTTCAGCTATTATTGGCTGTATTTTTAGTTATTTTGAAGGGACAATAAATTTACACTGATATACAAACGGTACACTGACGACTGTTTATTGTGGCAAAGAGGCATTTATGCAGTGATGTCCTATGAAAAGATAGAACTCAATATCTACAGAGATGTGAGGGGTGTACTCACTGTATAGCGCAGTACATCAACGTCTATTTGTGTGTGTGTGTGTGTGTGTGTGTGTGTGTGTGTGTGTGTGTGTGTGTGTGTGTGTGTGTGTGTGTGAGATAGAGAGCAGCAGGGGCGTAATGGCGAAGGAAAACAGGGATAAAACATAGGCTGATGAGCCTTACTTGGGGGGGGGGGGGGGTTGGGGGGTATGATGCATCTATTATATATGCATTCTGTTGATCAACATACATATGAATAAGAAATCAAATAACTTTATTACTTAGTCAGTAAAAACATGTTACTGACTAAGTAATAAAGTTATAATATATATTGACAGTAATATTAATACCAACAACAACAATCATATTTTAGTGAATATAATTGACTAAGAAAAATATGAAAAAAATATTTGGGACTTTGTTGCTCAAAAAGGGAATTTTAATCAGACAATGTAATCACAGCAGAAAGAAAGTGACTATATAAGGGACGGATGCTGCCAGTAAACAAGCTTCTTCCTACAGTAGGTGTAGTGGAAACTCATAACACTAACTTCCCCTTAAGCAGCAGTTCCAGTTAAATTCCAGTTCTAGCACAGAACATCAAACTTCCTCTTTGTTCAGAGATTATGTGTTTACGTTTCAGAACAAAAACCAGCGACAGGCATGACAATAATTTATCAGAAACTATTATCGCAATACCAGGTGATATAAGGGTTAGAGCTGATGGAACTGATGGTGTCAGCAGAATGAGTCAGGGTGCTGGGATTATCCCGTATAGAAGAGACGTCTGAGCCCATGATGACCATCATGAGTGTGAACCAAACATATAGACTTATATACACTAAAAATTCATCATTTGATAGTAAAACAAGCACAGTAGCATGTGATAGTGAAATAAGTAATAACAGTGACATGATGGACTAGTATATCTAACATACCAATTTTCACATTTCGGCATACCATATGTGACTATTATACGACATAATCAGTGCTGATGAATACCTGATTAGGGTAGATGACATTATAACACAATAAGCATAGGAAACAGAAAAGAAAAGAAATGCTATTTTTAACTTCAGTAAACATTTTCTATCAAGTTACACCGTTTTTTTGGCTTTTTGATTCTTGACTTCAGGATTGTTGACTCTCTGTGGTCTGTTTAATGCATTTTACAATGCAGTGTTGGGAGGGTCACAGTTAAAAAGCAGATATAAATTAACTTATTTATATACATTTACATTATTTGAGCAACTTACAGAAGTACTTTGTTATTTTATTTTAAATAAGAAAAAAAAACATTTCATACTAATACAAATATTGCAGGTTAGAATCTAATAAACACAAGTTCCTCAAGGCATGATGGAAATGCTACAGCACCATATCATTAACACGAGACACCACACTGATAAGAACAAGTAGATCATAAAGTAAAACACCACCAAATGTGGAAGGTATGTAGAATGTAAATTAACAGAGATACTGTAGACAGAGAAGAAGAAGAAGAAACTGACATGCAGAATTACTGGCTGTGCTGAATACTGCCCGCATTCATTCCTCTGAAAGTAAAATAAATAAATAAAACCTGAAGTTTCATTTCATGACAAACCTGAAGTTACTGTTACATCATTCTGTAATTAAACCTTTAAGTCTGTAAGTTAATCTTTAAATCTCAGGGGCAACAACAGGACTGTTACAGAAACACTGATTTAAAAACAAACTCTTTACATAAAACTATAAAAACATGCAAACACGTGTGTCCAAGGTATTTGACACTTATGTTGCCTATGTATTTTTTTTCTTGTGTTTAGTCGTGTTTATATTGTTGATTTATTTGAATCATACACGTTCACATTTTATACTTCCATAATTTCTTTTATGTACAGACCCCCGGGGGCCATATGGCGATTTTCTTAAAGAGTTTGGACATCTGCTATCAGACCTATTGGTTAACTCTGACAAAGTGCTGATAGTAGGAGACTTTAACATTCATGTAGACGATGCTAACGACGCTTTAGCACTCGCATTTATGGATTTGCTAAATTCCTTTGGGGTTAAACAAAATATAAATAGACCAACTCACCGCTTTAATCATACGCTGGATTTAATTATATCCCATGGTATAGATGTCTCTAATATAGACATTCTACCTCAAAGTGATGATATCACAGATCATCATCTCTTAGTATAAACTCTACCTGTAGAACAGCGTAGCTGCGTCTCCCCACGTTATCAATTCAGTAGAAATATTAATCCGACTACTAAAGACAAATTCACAAGTAAACTGCCGGATCTGTCCCAACTTCTTATCAGTCCCCTAAATGCAGACGATCTAGATGAAGTGACTAGCAGCATGGGCACCATTTTTACCAGTACATTAGACACTGTTGCTCCCATTAGAATAAAAAAAGTCAGAGATAAAACACTTGCACCATGGTACAATAGTTATACTCGCGCCCTAAAGAGAGCAACCCGTAACCTCGAGCGAAAATGGAGAAAAACTGAATTAGAAGTTTTTAGAATCGCGTATAAAGACAGTATGTGCAGCTATAGACGGGCTCTAAAAGCGGCCGAGCATCTGAGCCAACTGATTGCAAGAAACCAAAACAATCCCAGGTTCCTATTTAGTACAGTGACTAGCCTAACAAACCCTAAGATGCCTGCAGGGAGGATCCCATCACAGGTCAGAAGTGAAGACTTCATGAACTACTTCAATGAAAAGATTGATAGTATCAGGAAGAAAATAATGGAAATTCAACCTCTAACAACATCTCATGATCCAGTCCAGTCTAAAGCTTCACAATTAGATTTTCAGTGCTTTACAGGTGTAGGACAGGAAGAGCTGTATAAACTTATCAACTCGGCTAAATCAACAACATGCTTGTTGGATCCAATCCCAACTAGACTTTTAAAAGAAGTGATAAATATAACTGGAGCGCCCCTTCTAAACATTATCAACTCTTCATTATATCTAGGTCATGTCCCTAAATCTTTTAAGTTGGCAGTTATT
>JAAGKR010010433.1:3477-22808 GCA_011419295.1 Clarias macrocephalus | reverse complement strand
GATGTGTTAAAATTAAAAGGAGTCCAGTTTGTTCCTGGAGGCTCAGGTAGACTGTAGGAGATTCCAGTCCTGAGCTATCGAACAACTGAAGTCACAGGTCCCCAGAGCATCAATCGATGATAGGACAGTCTTAATGGAAACCATCCCCAGCCACCATACAAATCCAGGCAGACCACACGGGGCATCCATGCGACGAGATCTCCAACCAGAAGCAGGACTCCAGGACCAGTTAGACGGGTCCAGAGGGAAGAGGGGTCTGGATCACTGGTAACTCAGAAAACAATTAACAAAATGAATAAATGCTCAACAAACAAACAAACAAACAAAAACAAACAAACAAACAAACAACAAAAAAAATATATATATATCTCAGCTCATCTATGTGTCAGTGGATCTCCAACTTCCTAACTGGCAGACCACAGGCAGTAAGGATGGGCGGACATGTCTCAGCCTCCCTCACTCCAGCACTGGAGCTCCCCAAGGTTGTGTTCTGAGCCCCTTCCTCTACTCATTGTACATCTATGTTTGCTGACGACACCATCGTTGTGGGCCTGATCATTGACAACGATGAGACGGCCTACCTAGAGGAGATTGGAAATATGGAGAACTGGTGCCAGAGGAACAATCTCCTTCTAAAGGTCAGCAAGACAAAGGAGTTGATAGTGGACTTTAGTACTAAGCTGGAGAGAAACTACCAGACCCCCGTCATCAAGGAGAACCCAGTGCATAGAGTAGACAATTTCAGATACCTCGGTGTCCACATCACGCAGGACCTATCATGGTCCTGTCACATCAACACCGTGGTGAAAAAGGCCCGGCAGCATCTCTACCACCTCAGATGCTTGAGAGACTTCAGACTGCCCGCCAGGTTGCTTAAAAACTTTTTCTCCTGCATCATGGAGTGCATCCTAACGGGAAACATCACAACCTGGTTCGGGAAGAGCACCATGCAGGACAGACGAGGGTGGTGAGATCAGCCGAGAGCACCATCCGCACCAAGCTTCCTGACCTGCACTCAATCTACAGCAAGCGGTGCTGGACCAAGGCCAGGAAAATCATGAAAGACCTCAGTCACCCCAACAACGGACTGTTTTCTCTGTTGTGGTCAGGAAAGCAATTTCGCTCCCTCAAGGCCAACACAGAGACTTGGGAGGAGCTTTTTCCCACAGGCGATAAGGTCTTCCAACCAAAACACCACACAGGACTAAAAAAACATCCTTTTGCACACTGCACTTTATGGACGTTTTCACACACCCGCCAATTCTAGTCCATTTATGACATTATACATTTGTACATTCATGCACATTTGCACTCACCCTGGACATTCTGGACATTTCTAGACATTTATACTTCTGCTTTTCATTTCATTTTGCACACTTCTGGTCATTTAATTTCTGCATACTTTCTGGACATTTATATCCATTTCATTTTGCACACTTTGTACATTTTCCATATTTTGCATATTTGTACAGTCATTACTGTGTATATTTTGTACAGCTAGTTTTTTAAAATAATTTTTAAAATTATTATTATTATTTATATTTCCCATATTTTATATTCTGTTCTTCTTCTGATCTGCATTTTTTCTATATTTTTAGAAAGAAGGTATCAATATTTTATTCATTTCTCTTCATGAATTATATGTTACTTCATGCATTAATTTCTCGTGAATTCTCAGGAACTAACATGAGTTCAAAGTCTTTCTATCATGACTTCAGGAATGATCAACACTTTAATTACGACATTAACTAATGTGGGTACTTCACCATGATTTATGGTTTATTACACATGATCATGGTGTTTTCTTTTGTTCACAAAACGTCTTTCCTATTCACTGTCGATAAATCTATACTTTTGGTACACGAATCAACATGAATTCATGCATAAAATAGGATAATTTCATACATGTAAGACTACTTACCTCATGCATGCATACAGGCTAGAACAGTATATGTCAATTAAACAGTATGTAACTAATGTTTTATATTAATTATGAATTGTCAAGCACGCTCATGTGTTCATAGTAGCCTGCAGTAAATGGTCAGACCCCAACACTGGTCAATCACAGAACATAGCTTGTATATTCCGTTGACATCCAAATACAGTCGTCATCATTAACTAAGCATTAATTTCTCATGACTTCATCATGTGTGTGGCCCCTCACCTAAAGTGGTGACTTGGTCCTTTTATATACAGATAAACAGTGTATTATTGATGTAGGCATAACTGTGAAATGACATAAATATGAACATGAAAGTTTAAGCTTTTGCACACAGTACACTGAGGATACAAAATGACTTTGATCTTAACTTTCTGCTTTATTCTTAAACAGTAACCCAGTTAACACAGCTGTCAACAACAATGCCTGCGAAGAGCTGAGAAGGAATTGAATACATACATTATGAAATTTTATTGCATTCATCTGAAAACTTTTTACAAAACAATAAAGCTGTTAAAGGATTTACAAAAAAATTAAAAGATTTCACAAACAGCTTGATTATTTTTAAGGTAAGGAGCCAACTGATGTGGAAAGTAACAAGTTACTGATGTGGACTCCCCATGAAATATTTAATGCTGAACATATATATAAACAAAGAAATGGCATAAACACATGGCATACAGAAGATATACAAACATGTTAAGTTCATGTAAATATCCAGTAAGAATAATTTTTCTTTTTGTTTTTCATTCCGTCATTTTTTCTTTCTTTAGGATAGGTGAAGCTGAAAAAAAAACCCTGCAACTAAGATATAATTCCAGTTTCTACACTTCTAAACAACTATTAGTTAACAGGGAAACTGGTGCCGAATGTCCTTTAATAAACGACCAAGTAATCCTTCCTTATGCTTATTTCCAAGCCAGTAGGTCCATTCTATAACGGCGAGATGTTCCTTCAAAAGCTTGGCCGTTTGGTTTCCCCTCAATCTCCAAATTATCGATTTGTATGTTAACTATGCCCTCTCCAAGTGCTGAGTGTGAGCTCCACTAACAGGATCAACAAACCATCTTAAATGATTTATGGTGAAATGTCTGTAGCCCAAGTTGGTGAGTGCACCTCCACTCATCACTAAGGATTAATGTCCCAGGCCGCACATGCTTCACCACTAAGGGGATCAGATGGTGCCTGGACCTCTTCTTGGCCAGCCTCAGAATAGGTCTTCGATGCTTTCCTTTTACTCCAAGCATCCCAAAAACCCACTTTTTGCGTCTCCAGGTGCTGGATATTCCACGAGGATACTGTAAAAAAGAAAAACAAAACAAAACAAAAAACATATTTTCTTAAATATATTTGACTTCAAAATAAAGCCAGCTAATGTTAGAGTTATTTTTTCCCTTTCTTTCTTTTGTTAATTGTATAATAAATAAAAAGAAGTATTTTTACAGAATACCTTTCGTTTATGGCGGAAGTTGCTCTCATCGATGACAACAAACTCTGTTTCACCTCCTAGTTGTTTTCCTGCTTTGTTTTCATATCGCCTCATTGCATGTCTGCACACTCTTCTTACACAGGATGACATCTTTGAGAGTGTTGCTGAGCTTTTAGCTATGCCATCTGTCTTCATATCAACCTGCCTCATTTGCAAGCCTTGAGAAAACCTGACAAAGAAACAAATTTACTTAAATATTAAATATTTACCAAGCATTATAAAAAGCATAGAGATGTTATAGACTATATAGAAAAATGTACTAAGTCTGTCATTGACCATGTGCCTCAAAATATGGACAACTGCTAGACATCACCATCCACTGCACTGAACTCCACTACAGTTTTTATAGTTTTACTGATCATACTATTTACTGAGGTCCAAATATTGCAGGGCTTTGTGGTGTGAGTTAAAGAACCAAAGCCTTCCAAATCTGTGTGCCTCTGTGGAGAGAGAGAGAGAGAGAGAGAGAGAGAGAGGTGTGTGTGTGTGTGTGTGTGTGTGTGTGTGTGTGTGTGTGTGTGTGTGTGTGTGTGTGTGTGTGTATCATTACTTAAAAGAATGGATGTTCTGGAATACCTGTAAAAAAATTCATCCATGAAAGTAGACTGCATCTTGACTTCTCAAAAACTGATCCTTGGTGTTTTTTTTTTTTTTTTTTTTTTTTTTGCCTCTGTGGCTATTATGTCGGCAAACCCTTGAGGAAACAAATAATAATAATAATAATAATAATAATAATAATAATAATAATAATAATAATGTACAGTCTGAGCCTACAAAGCCTAAGAAAAAAGCCATTGTAGCAAACATAAATTGGATATGAGATTGTATGCTCTTTCTGTTGGTCGAAAGCTTGAAATGTCCAATCTAAAGTCAAGAGCATGCTATAGCATAACTTGAAGTCTTATCTAATAGTTATTTAATAAATTAATAAGATTAGATAAGTAAATAATTACTAATCTTGTTTAATCAATTTAACCATGCACATAACTTACCACCTGTAGACGTCTGTTGAGTTGTCTTTCTTCTTTAATTTCATCCTTTCCTGACACAACCTGCATCTTATTCTATTTTTCAAAAGCTTTTTTTTTCTGTAACCATTTAATTAATTTGACTGTCCTTGGTTGGCTTTCCCTGTATTAAGGACAAATTTTTATTTCCTAAAGGCATGCGTTTATGTTAGATTGTCTTTTTATTTTAAGTTACCAAGGCAACTCCCGCTTGCATCTGAGAGATTGCGGTGTTGCGCGCTTGAACGTTCACGCGCAGGCATGTGCAAAACAGAACAGCAAGCAAAAACATTATACAATTTCTTAATGACATCAAACTATTTGGAGCTCCATTTACTCTGACAGAGATATCATACTTTGACAATACACGGACAATACAGGTCCCTGCAGAGTTCCTTTTGGAAATGAGGCTACGAACAAGAAAGACCGCTACTGTTTTACTTCAACCAGTAAGCAGGGAACAGGGGGAGGAAGAAGAAGAGATGCGCGCCAAGTCCAAAAACACACGTCAAGGTAACTGCCTTATATAGCGCGCGCGCGCACGCGCGCACGCACGCACATGGTGATATCAGTTTACAATTAGCATGGAGTCTGTGGGAATGCGGAGAGGCAAAAGAAAGGCGAATGACATTGGTATGTGGACTGACAGCCTCAAATGTGTGGATATTGATGTATGCATTGATTTAGTTTGGTTTAAAATTTATGTCCACTACTTAATAGCTAGGCGTTGGCTAGCAAGCAAGTTATGTTAATAGCTTTAGTTAGTTGCTCGATGCCTAAAGTATTAATCGGCTGCAAAAGCTAATTACCTTTTTCCCTCATTTATAATGGAATATAATATTTGCTAGCTTTCTGATGCAAAGCAGCATTAGTCATTAATCAGTAGTCATACAATAGATTTTAATCGGACTTAAAATCGTTAAGCGTGAATGAAGTATTAGTATGCAAATCTAAATAATTCTCTTATTCATGTTCACTATCCAATGGTAATACAAAAGTTTACCTTTGTAGCTGATATAATCATGTTGGAAGTAATATAAATTAATATATCAGCAATGTAATTACTTTGAATAGACTGTAACTGTCAGTTAAGTGAGTGAAGTAAAATGGGTCTTCAAACAGCTTAGGTTCATGTTATCGTCCAACACTTTCTTTCCCCTTCACCAACAAAATAAGAAGTGTTATGTGATGTTATAAACTGCTGTTTTGATATTATGTTTGCTTTATGTTTTCTAATCTTCCACACAGACCTGTCCTTGCAGCAGTCTGCACAAGATATGCCACAAAAACCAAGAGTTGAGAAGGTTGAAAAAGGTAGGATTCATTCCTGCCAAGGATCAATGTATATTTATAGGCTTTCAGTGTATTATTACAGAATTTGTGACAACAGTAATACCTCTATGCACAGGAATCTAAAATAGTGCTAATATGAACACATTTCTTGCCAAAAAAGGGGCTTCAGCAATTATCGTTATTAGGCTAACTGCTGAAATCAACATTAACTGTGGTGTGACTCATTTACTTATCTGATGTGGAAAGTGATGTTGATTAGCTTTTAAGTCATAGATGGTTTCTTAATATTAAAGTAGCCTGTGTGTTAGTATTTCTAAATTCTAGTAGACCACTTTCATTACTATTCTAAATTTTACATGTCATTCCATGTTCAGGTATGTCAAATAATAATAAATAATTTAATAATAATGTATGAGCATTATTTTATAATATACAGTACATTGAATTTGCATCTTATAAGGTGCCGTATAGAGTTTAAATCAAACTTCACTCATGCACACACATATGAAACACTTGCATACACATATATGGATGAGTCACACATCTATATATACTACTAACTGCTCACACAACTACATATGAAATGCGCGCACACACACCTATGAGACGCGCGCACATATACACGAACTCTCCTCGCACACACATCTATGAGATGCACACACACATATGAGATGCACACACATACACAAAGTCTCCGTGCGCACACACACACACACACACACACACACACACACACACACACACACACACACGAGACGCGCACAAACAAGGGACTTCCTATCAGTCATTACAATATTTATTATAATTATTTTCGAGGACAGCACCATATAAACAGGACACAATAATTTAATTTTAATTAAGAAATATTTAGTATTCCAAGGACTAGTAATCTGTATAAATAAATTTCCATACAATTAATCGAATCATTTATTGAGACTGTAACTGTGTAACAAACATGAACAGAGTATCATTAAAGTTTATGTTTAACCTAAATTATCTTACTCATGTGCTGTTGTTAATTTAACCTCATATCTGTCTGTCTGTCTACAGTGGGGAGAAATTATTATTCATGCATTCAGCAACTCACTCACTCATCATCTACACTGCTTTATACTGTGTACAGGGTTGTGATGTGTCTGGAGCCTTGTGATCCTAGGAGACTTAGGCATGAGGCAGGGTAGATCCTGGATGAAGTGCCAATCTATCACAGGGCACACACACACACACACTCAGTGGAGGCCCCGAATCTCCTGTCCGC
Organism: Clarias macrocephalus; assembly: GCA_011419295.1. NCBI lineage: Eukaryota > Metazoa > Chordata > Actinopteri > Siluriformes > Clariidae > Clarias > Clarias macrocephalus. Next base: position 15,822 of record JAAGKR010010433.1, on the reverse strand, counting down.
CTCAGTGGAGTGTTGAGCTTGGTGAGCTGGTTCTGGAGCAGTGCGCCCATCTCCAGCAGGGCTTGCATCCGTTCTTGATCATTCGCGGACCTGCACACATTGATCTGTTGGATGATCTCACCTGCCAGCTTTTGGAGCACTAGCCTCCGCTGTTGATGCTCCTCGCTCTCCTCCTTTTGAGGACACACAGACTCCTTCCGAGGCGCTCCGCCGGCAGTTGCTCCACTCGACTCCACTCGCGTGCCCCAAGTAGTTCCGCCGGAGGGCAAGCCGACTCCCCACAAATGTCGCTTGCCCTGCCGTCACGGTCATAGCCCCCCCAAAAAAATTTACCAGGGGAGGCTCCTCTGCTATGCCATTGTTGCAGTCTTGCATTCTGTAACGGTGGCTGTTTGTGGGCATAAGGAGAGGCATATATGCAGAGGTGACATGCAGGTGAAAGTCTTTTTAATGAACACAAAGGGGAAACAGATGGGAATAAAACTCGAACTTACACAGGACACAAACTAAACATGACAGACTAGGAGATAACATAAGGCTAGGGGCTACACAAAGGCTAAGAGCTTACAAAGGGCTAGGAGAAAACACAGGACTAGGAGAAAACACAGGACTAGGAGAATACACAGAACTAGGAGAATACACAGAACTTAACAGGGAAACACACAAACCACTTAACTTGATGCATAGAAAGCCAAAATGAACAGCAAACCAAATTAAACAGATGCAAGACAAAGACTAGTGGAACACAGGAACATATATACTCAAACTAATGAGCAACCTCGGTTCAGGTGAGCGCTCTCATCACCTGACCGAGGTGCATTCTGGGACATGTAGTTTTACACTACAAGAAAAACACAAAGAAAACAGAAAACCAAAGGAAGTCTCTGGGCGCTTTGGCGCCCTCTAGGGGTAATCCCTGACAGTTTGACCCACACACTCTATGAACATATTTACAATTTTAAAGTAGCCTTGTTGCCATTTCTAGGACCCTCCCACTTCTCCTGTTTTTCTCACCATCAGCCGGTTTGCCTGTGTACACTTGTGTTCCAGACATAACATGTCTACACATCACATTCATACATACTGCTTAAATGATCACCGTCCCCTAAAACCGAGATGTTCATCAACAGTGATGTCAGGACCTGTTTTGTAAATGAGGGCATGTGCTCCACCCACTTCTAACAACCTTCCCAGCTCATCTTGTTGACTTCGGGCTGCTCTTGTGTGCTGGTCATCAAAGCAAATCACATGTGACAGGATATGGAAGATCTGCAAAGACATTGTAGTGTAGAAAAATTGCCTGACCACAGTGTCCACATCCCATAAGCTAGTGCAGATCTGTTGAAGGATCTGTAGACAACAACCCACATAGACTTATATACACAATAGGCATAGACACAATATTCACCGGGTCTACGTCTTTCCATATACTCTTCTCCCCACCAGGTTTCTCAAGTTCATGGTGAAAAGCTGAAAAAAGCTGAGTCTGTGAGGAAAAGCTGAAATCAGGACTCGGGATATGATATATTGTGTTAGTGTTAGGGTTTGGTTCCATTTTTTGACCAAAAGGAGACAACAACTTCAGCTGGGTCTTCCTCCTCACGTTATACTCTGTGTCATCATCAACCTCTGACACTTCCTCCAGAGATTCATGTGCAGTATATCGTGCAGACAAAGTCTTGACTGTGAGTAAGGAATCAAAAAAGCTTTGTATACCAGAGCTGCATGAAAGTTCTATGATTGAAAAAATGTTGCAATATTGTTTTTCAACAGGTTGGTTAAAAATTATGTTGTTGATAGGTTCCCATGTGGGTTGCTATGGAATACACAAAGGGACATAAGGAGTGTGTGTCTGTGTATTAGTGTGTGTGTGCATGCACGTTTGCACGTCTGCTTAAAGACACTTGCATGTTTAGTTGTAGGAGAGGAGTGTAGAAATGTGCTTGAATTCTGTTTTCTACACTAACCGTAGTCTTACTTATTCAGTTCCAATGACCGGTCGTTTTTGACAGGGGACACCATGAGTGTATAAAAGTTCCATAAACCACATACATTTTCATTAAAATATTTCTAAGTCATTGAACCTCATTAGAAATGGATAAAATTTACTGCACTTTTTTTTAGAGAGGAAACTTGTAAATCGGTCAGATTTGACCAGAACACAGCGTGAGGTTTTATGTAGAATTAATGTGTGCATTAGTAAGTACAGGATTAGAGTGTGTTATTGCAGTTGCTGTGTGTGTTTATTAGTCTTTCTTAGTGTGTAAGTGCAATGGTAGTGTGTGTTAGCGCACTGTTTGTATGGTAGTACAGTATTTGGGCCAGAATGGTCCTTCCTCATCATCCAGAGCCCCTGTGTGTCTGTGTGTATCACTGCTGCAGGTCAGTCTGAGGTTCCAGTGGAAATGAACAACTGGAACCAGAGCTGGAACTGATGTGGCTGAGCTACAGTGTTACCTGATCATAACTGAATTTATTAGACACATATGTTTAACCTGCAGATGTTTCCTGGTTCTGAACTGAACCTGACATGTGTAATTAACTCTCAGTGTGTGTGTGTGTGTGTGTGTGTGTGTGTGTGTGTGTGTGTGTGGTGGAGCAGGTGATGGATCCTGATAGAGAGCTGCAGTGTGGAGCAGCAATAAGAGAGAAAGGATGAGCTGTACAGATGGATTCTGCTGTTACTCATCCAGTGACCTGCAGAAATGAAGATCCAATCTGCCTTCTATAATGAGAAAGAAACATAAACTTCTTTACTCTTCTGCCCTCTACTGGTGACTGGATTTATTATAATTATTCTGTACATTTCCACATAAAAACAATACAAATATGTTAAATAACTGATAAATAAATAAATAAACAAACAAACATTACACAATTAAATACCTTACATTAGTAGAGTATTTATAAATGTGTCCTTAATTCAGCTGATCTTTTTCTATTACAATTTTATTATTTTATTACAAGATTTATTACAATATTACAACGTAGAATATTACAGAAGCAGATGCCAGAAGAACGTAAGCATAAATCATAAAGGTGAGACTTTAACATTATTAAACACCAGATTAGTCTCACTACACAACTTCAGTTCCTGTGTTTATATCATTAAGACTCCCCGAAACTGACACCAGATTGAAATACAGCACTTGATAATAAAAAATAATAAATGATCAGATTATTGTTCTCACCTGGAACTTGATTTTTTTTTATAACAATACATCTTTAAGCATTTTATTCCACTCATGCCTCAGCAATTTCTCAATGATCTGAGGCATTTATTCATTAAATACTTCATTTGAGCATATATTACTATCTACAGTACAACAGCTATAGAGAGAGTTCCTCCACCAATCTCTCTCTCTCTCTCTCTCTCAGCCTTTTATAAAAATAATAATTATCTGTCACTTACCTGAGAAATCATCTTTTTTGTTGTTGTTGTGGTAACACAATATCAACTACTGTGTGTAACTGTTCGGTGAGTTTGATGTGATTCCAGTAATAAAATTTCCCACAATGTCAGAAGTTTAATAACAGCTGCCTTTACTTATAGTGGCACAAGATCATACACTGGTGAACATGCCATGTTAGGAAATATCTAATATTGTGACCTCAACTCAAAATAAAAGAGTTCTGTTACGATGTGGGATTTTTGCTGCTGCTGGTTCTGATATATTAAACTCATCACTGTTGTCTGGTAAACTTCTTCCCTCAGTCTGTGAGTCTCTGTGAGCTCTGAATGTGTCTGTGTAAGAGTCTCCAGCTGTTTGTCTGCTGAACCTTTCCTGCATCTTTGTTTTTAAGACCAGAATGTTTCTCTGGAGTGACACTTCAACATTATTACAACAGCCTAAAAAGCAACTTTCATGATAACTGTGATGTTTCATAACATGATCTCAGTTCCTGTGTTTGCATCTTTATAGATATTCCTAGCTGTAATCATTATGAAAGATAAGTGTGTAAGCAGAAGTCATTGTGATGCAGTCTATTTGTTACACAGATAATAAACTGAATAGTACACTCTAAAAACTGCTGAGTTAAAAAACAACCCAACCATAACCCAGCTGCTGGGTCACTATTGGACAGAACGCGCGCCGGGTTGTTTTGACCCAAGTGCTGGGTTGTACCATTTAACCCAGATTTCTGGGTTATTTCATTTGACCCAACCAGTGGGTTAAATTGACACTCTTGCTGGGTTGACACATTCCATTTGTTTTTTGTTTTTTTTTTTCAAAAAAGACACAAAATGTACACATCTTCACATAATGTAAATAGATTGTCACAGAATAAGAAAATGTGAATAACTTAATTTTTACCAAAATGTCAGACAAAACCATATAATCTCAAGGTGACCATTTGTTAAATATAAAATAAATGTACTGTAACATAAACACTCTGTAAAACAAAAACAAGACACCCCTGTAAATCTGATTTGAATAGCATTTTTTGCATTTAATACAATGTTTAAAAACTTTTTATATAGAAGTTTTCAATACAAATCTTATAATGCCCACATGACACAAACATTTCCCATCTTAACATTTTAACTACAGTACCCGTTATTTAACTATTACTATTTCATTTCCTTCAAAAATGACATTAAAAACAAAAATGATAAAACTTTTAAAAATATTATTGATTAAATGTTGTCCTCAAAAATGTAATGACACGAGATGAGTACTCGTGTCCATCAATCTGATCTACAGTATGCTGGAGAAACTCCCAGGTGAGAAGACACTTCTTAACATCAATGACAAAAAAAAAAAAAAAAAAAAACAGCCTTCACCAAAGAGTCTGTATCAATAGCATTGCCTCCAACAATGGAAAAGGTCTGTCAGGTCCCTCTTGTTTCATCCCCAAGGAACAAAACATGGAACAATGCTCCAGTCATCTCCATATTTTGTGGATATCATCCTCATCATGTTGGTCTACCTATGGATTATACAGCATCACTTAGTGTTACAATATAACTAACATTTACGTTAAGCATTTTTGTTAAGGACATACAGCTACATATGCATTTAATGCAAAACATTTTTTCTCGTCAATACACAAAAATACATAACGTGAACATGAATTTAGTGTATATTTTTGAATAATTTACCTCACTATTTAACATGTGAGGGATAACAGGATACGGCGCTCCATCTGGATTTAATTTTGAATAACAAAACAGAATGGGAAAACAATATTAATCCCACACAATATTAATATAAAAATATTTTAAACAATAAAATATGCTTGCTTCTATCACAAGTTACTAAAAAAAAGTAAAAATTTACATTCACTTACCATAAAATACTGAGTGCTCTGAGTCTGATCCAGTCAGAGGTGAAGCATCCAGAAAGTTCTCCAAAGAATAACCCAACTGCTGGGTCAAAATAACACAACCATTTCTTTTTCTGTCATTAAAAATATCCCAATAGCTTCCTCTGACACCCATTAAATATTATAAAATATGCCAAGAGACTTTCCACACACACAGCTTTACCTAAATTACATTTAAGACTACATTTAGTTGTTTTTTATTTGTGTCTACTACAAACTTTATTTGTGTCTGCTACAGACTTTTATCATAAAATACACTATAGCCGGCTGTTGGCACAGAATATTAAAACATGAACGCCTCACACCTTCATACCAAAGTGCGATAAAAAGGCGGAAAAGCGAATTAACATAGAAATAAGCTTGCTTCTACCACAACTACAACATTTGAAATTTAGGTAAAAATTTATATAAACTTACCATAAAATCCTGCCCGCATTTAGTGGCGTGCTGCTCGCCTCAGAAGTGAAGAATCCAGAAAGTTCCTCATGCCGTGTCTCAATTCCAAAAACGCAAAGAGTGGACTTGACTTGGAAGTGCACGCTCGAGGGTTTGAGGACACCGGATATAGTGCAAATAGAACGCAGCGTACAGGATGCGTCTCACAGCCGCGATATATTATACCATAACCGTATTATACCAAAGATTACCTGTTAGGAATACTCAAAATGAAAAAAAAAAAAAAAATCCGCTGTTTTAACCACTTTAGAGACACCACATCCAGCGGTCGTTTTCAGAAGTTTCTGCCAATATGAGGCTATGTTTTGCGGCTACATGAGCGCGCAGCACTGCAGGACCGCCTGGAGCTCAAATCTCCGAAATCGTTGGGGCACTTTTTTAAATAGACGCCATCTTTAATAACCGATTAATGTTTTGAGCTGTACACACATACATTCTCGCTTAAACAACTCTTAAAACTACACTTTGTGACACAATAACTGTAATATTTCAAACATTTTGCAGGCTGTCGTTTGGAGAAATAAAGAATAAACCAGTTGTTGGGTCAAAATGACCCAACCAGGTGTTCATTTGTAAATGACCCACTACATCTCATTTGACCCAGCGTTACCCAACCCAACAATGTGTTTAAAGTCCCCGAAATAACCCAGAATTTTTACCCAGCATGAACAACCCAACAATGTGTTTACAGAAACAACCCAGCATTTTTTAGAGTGTAGTGAGTTCTGATATTTTACACAATCCATCATCACCTTCAGACTAGTGTGTCTGTGAGAGTGTAAGAAGTAATGTCTCCTCTGATGATAAACACTTGGGCTTGTGATTTCTATGATTACAGACACTATAGTAAAATAATAAATTATATTGTTACCATATGAGGATGAGATCATTACAGTAAACGTGTAAACACTGATCAGTGCTGCAGTCACAAAAACACACTTTCTGAACAATCAGAACAGAGACTTCACCAGCACTGTGACATGAAATATTTATACATCACTTAGTTCTAGTCCACTAATCTGATTGTTTAAGCAGAGCTCCAGCAGAGCTGATTGTCACACAGGGTTACTAACTACCTGAAACAGAAATACAGGACAGAGAATTGAAGTGTTACACATGTCAGGTTTTTTTCCACTGGTTTTACACCTTCATTCATGAGAAATTTGAAATTTTATGAGATGTTTTTTAACCCAGTTTGACTTGAATGCTCCTTGTGTTTTATATTCTCACTCTATAGTACAGTATATGTACAGTACATGAGATGTTTGGTCTTGCATGTGTTCTTATGAATAAAATAGTAAATATTAATTGCTATTTATTTGAATTGCCTTAAGTTTTGCAGAAAATCTAATCACTAATCACAGTGTATCTATCAATAATTTACAGGGTTTGACTTTTGCTGTAATTTTTGCTCTGAATGTTCTAGCAGTGTCTGTAGTGTGTACGGCACCCTGACCGAACTCCCCTTAATATTAAACTCATACAGAGATAACAGCTGCGTACCGTTATCTTTTCTCTCTTCCTCTTTTTTGTAAACTGATTACCTAATCACCTTGAAATTTTTATTTATATTTTTATTTTTATTCCTTGAGCATTTGGACATTAGACACTCCCAATAAAGACCAAACCATTTCCCATTTCCGGGGTTGTGTTGACTAGTTATATATTATTCTTACTGATTTCACACAAAACAGAAGAATAACATTTTATGTGGTTTATTCAGTGGTATTTCGTTGTGTGAGTGATTTTACTAATTGCATTGCTGTATAAAGTAAAACATGCACTTTTTTCCTGCTCCCCCTGCAGTCGTCCTGAGGTGATGTCCACTAGCCCCCTCCCTCCCCCTCTCGTACTTTTGAGTGAGAAAGCTTTAAATTAAAATGAGGTTAATTAACCCACACAGTGACATGAAACCAATGAGGAATTAATTCTCTCTTCTCTGTTTTGGTAGAGACCCTGACAGACCGGCTGAGGGAAAGGAGGGGGTTTCCTTCTATCAACTGACTGTTAGTGTCTCATACTGTACACATCACCGTGTCTTAGTAGTCTAGCCTGTAATATTTCTCTACCACAGATTTCACTGAACTGTTTCTCACAAATATGAAACAAATAGTGTCTCACATCAGTTCAATACAGAACAGGTCTTTTAGTTTCCAAATACGTGACGATTCTGTATTTTACAGGATGATTGGCAACTATCACAAGATAACATTTTATTTGCTAATTAGAAGCTAATTAGTTCCTACAGTAGAGTCAGCGACTTCATTAGCAGACCTGGCAAACAATACTTTTGACTTTAAATATGCAAGTTTGTCAGGTGACAAAAAGGTTAAAGAGTTGCCAGGTCTTAAAACATTTTAGAGCTAACATAGTTTAAAACATTTTAATTAGCATATCTTAACATGTTAACATGGACTTTCACTGATCCATCGTTTGCTGTTTGTTCACATTTTGTTTTCTTGTCCATTTCTGACCTACTGCACCTAACACACTGTTAATAAAAATGAGTATGTATCACAAACTCATTGGCATACATTTAGCAAATCTTCAACTGAGTGATGTAACCTACTGGATTCCAACCGCCGTTAAACAAGGAAGAAGTACAGTAAGCAGAACAACACTGAAAAAGGAAGTTTACAAAGAAGTTACAGAAACACTTATCCTCCAAGAGCTCACATTAAACACTCATACTGTAAATGTTAACAGGAAAAAAGAAAGAAATTGAACTGATGAGTAGATATTTATAAAATAAAAAATACATTATAATACATACAGATAGATAGATAGATAGATAGATAGATAGATAGATAGATAGATAGATAGACTGGACTAATCGGATTTAAAAATGCACAGCTGTTATGTTCATACAGTAAAACACTTAATGTTGTACACAGTGTATTAAAACATATACAGGAACTGAACTCAGAGTCTAAAACATTATAAACATTCATAATGACACACTGTTCATGTTTTGTGCTCAGATACAGAGTCACTTTTACTCCTTAATCTGAGGTCTGGAGCTCTTCTGTTTCTAAACATGATATTTGTTTATGTGTTTATGCTTCTTTGTACAGATATAAAACCAGAGTCCAGTCTGTGCCACATGTAGATTTTAACATTAGAACTGAAGAGCTGCATAAGAAATGTTTAAAAATATATATTATTATTATTATTATTATTATTATTATTATTATTATTGCAGTGCCCTGGTTTAGCTCTTACATACTGTTTGTTCACAGTGTCTGAAATGCACTGATGGTCACAGATGTTTACCCTGAGATACTAACTGTGTTAAAAATATATAGAGAAATGTTTTAAACGCTTCTTGAACACATCCTTATTCACCGCCCCTTCTTTCCGTATTGTGATTGGTCTAGACAAGCGTCAATCATTTAGGTCACCTTTAAGGTAGCCGATAGTGTTTGAGAGGGGGCGGGGTTAAAGAAGAAAAAAAAGAAGAAGAAGGAAGCGCTGAACGAAAAGTGAAATAAAAACACTTTCTAGAGCGGTGTTTGGGAAAGAAAAGTGTTTTAATGTACTGTGATATAGTTGCAGGTATGCCAGTATGTTTATAGGTTATAGGAGTCTGCTGGATAGTTAGACACGTGGACAGTTAGTTAGACACTCAGGACGTGTTTCTCCATCACGGGAATCCAGTGAACTGTGAGTAGTGTAAAGCACTTTATACAGGGCTGGGCTGAGATTTAACAGCAGCACCAACGTTATGGTACAGTGGACTGTTTAGGAGAAAACCCCGAGTTTTATTTATTTATTTATTTATTTATTGGTTTGTTGAAACACATAATGGAAATGTAAATGTGTGTCAGGTATTACTGTTATTAAATTATTGTTAAAAAAAAAAAAACCAACGTATGTCAGATTCTCGTCTCCGCGCGCATTAGAGACCCGCCCCTGTGCCTCGTGCAGCTGAAAACGCACTGCGATATAAAGTTTTATTTCAGACATAAAGAGCGACAACCTTTGCAAAGCAGATGAAATTTAGCATCAATAATAATGGCACCCCAGAAAAACAACAAAACACAAATATAAACGTGTTAAATAAACGCTGAGTCAGTTTATTCATGTGACGGGGTTTGTGATTATAAGCCCAAGAACCCATATAACCTACCAACAGTTTCACTGTTCAGATTTCCTTTGTCCAAGAGCCTCAGTACATATGTAAGTAAACTCAGTTTGTGTAATTCTAGTGCTGTGCATCGGGAAATTGTTTAAGTTGCTTTGCCTCATGTCCACATTTGTGTGCTGTTTAGCCCAGAGACTTTAAAGCTAACATCTACCTCAGGAAGCAGCAAGTTACAGGTTTGCACCCCTGGTGAGCGGAGCGAGGTGTGTATTGTTTGGTTCCATGTTTAAGACATGGAAAATCTTTAATGATTTAAAAGCTTTAAGGGTCATTTAATGTGCATAGCATGTGTACAAATGCATGATGATGCACTGTAAAGATGTAAGGGATTCATTTCTAAATTTCTGTAATGCCAAAGGCTTATTTAACCAGCTCTTTGTGTGTTTATTTTTAGTTTTCACAGTGTTATACTGGTTGCAGAATAATAAAACCAATTGCACCCGTTAGAGACTCTCTGCCTTGTGAACGTGAAAGTGTGCGCCGATGTGAGCAGCTTTATTTCAGTCATAATATACTCAGATCACAAACAAATCAAGAAAAACCATAGCATAGGGACAATATGGGGTTATGATCATATTCATATTCATATTCGTTTATAATAGTCAGTAGCATTGTTTTAATTTCACTTTGATTCACTGTCGATAGCGACGGTACAGTTTCATTATCACTTATTTAGGGCTCAGTAGAACATTGTTAAATTCCTTAAAAGCCAGCTATAGAAACATTATCAAGTCCATCACATGTCCTTCTTGCTCATGCAAATGCGCTGTAGAGTCGTTTTCATGTTGCTGGCTCGAGCTGGGGTCGCTATGCTTGAAACAATAACCGAACTTGTAGGCCCCCATTCCACTGAGGTGAATTAGCTGCCGTCCTCTCCTGGCGTCTCCTGATTTAAAATTGATGTAAACAAATTCGTAAGGACATGAAAACGACTTTACAACACATTTTGACCCGAGCAATAAGGACGTGTTATTGACCCTAATAATGTTTCAATAACCGGCCGTTAGGAAACTCAATGTTCTACTGGGCCCTAAATAACTGATAATGAAACCGGTAACGACACTGACATCATTAAGAGAAATTAAAACGACACTACTGACTATTACAAACTATTACGGAGGTTTTTAACAATATGATAATGAGCTCATTATGCTATGCTGTGTTTTTTTGATTTTTTTTTTGTTGTGTTTTGTGATCTGAGTATATTATGACTGAAATAAAGCTGCTCACACCGCGCACACGTTCACTTTGTAAAAGGCAGCGTTTATTTAGCAAGTTTATATTTCAGTTTTGTAGTTTTTCTGGGGTTCGGTTATTAATTTTACATTTTGTCTGCTTTGCAAAAGTAGAACTGTTTTTGTATATATAATTTTTTCTGGGTTGCTACAATATCATTTCATTTACAAAAACACTTGCAAAAGGAAAATAAAATTTTGGTAAAGCTGCCTCCGCTTTATTCTCTCTGAGTAAAGAAAAATAATATTTGTGTAATGCCGTTGTAATTAACACACATTTATAGCTGCGTACAAACATCAATCACACACAGAAGTGCAGATGTGCCTGCTTTAAAACAGTGTGAGCAGTGATATAGTACATTATTACACAAAGAGGGAAACACATGTCAGTATTTACAGTGACTTTAACATATTTACATTGAGTTTAATCATCAAGCACGTTTAATATTCATAAGACAATCAAAGGCTAATTAACATGATTAAGGGAAAATGAAGATTAAGAAAGAGATTCACAATTACACATGCAGCACAATCCCAGTTTATTTTTTATTTTATTTTATTCTCTCCTTTTTTTGTATCAATAACGATTCTCCTTCAACTGTGCTTTTTCCAATTATTATTATTATTATTATTATTATTATTATTATTATTGCTTTTTGTTTTCCTTCTTCAGTAGTTTTCATGACTTTATGTTTGACTGCACTGTTAAATGTGTGTATATATTTTTAATCTATTTATTTCTGTTGCTATTTTGTGACTTGATTCTGAGCTTCGGCAGAGCCGAAATTTTAATCTCAATATTTAAACACTGTGAATCGTGTAGATAGTAGATAGACTTCGGCTAAAGCAGCAGATATGTTTATATGAGGAACAGTAAAGGTAAGAGGAGTTAGCATCATGCTAAAGTACATGTTAGTCACCAACGACTCAATAACCTGTTAAACTCATCCTCCAAATACACCGTGGAATTGTGCTTTCTAACCGTGTGTGTGTGTGAGTTAAGTTGTTTAAAAGGATGACTCTCTCTTTCTGTGTGTGTTTAGGATTTTATTAGTTTGAACCTACAGAAAGAGATAAAGATGGCGACTGCAAGCAGTAAGTTACATTTACAGAGATAAAATTATCTGTATTATTTACTGAAGATTAAACTAACTGTGTGTGTGTGTGTGTGTGTGTGTGTGT
>JAAGKR010010432.1:0-22818 GCA_011419295.1 Clarias macrocephalus | reverse complement strand
TTTTTTTACGCTGAGCCAAGTGAATTTCCTGGGAGGATCTTAATGAGTAATTTAAAAGCTATTGATCTGCCCGCTCAGGTGTTTGGCACAAGAAAGAATGGACATGTCAGACTCCTATTTGAACGAGTCAATTGATGCAGGATTGAGTTTGAAAGGTGACTGGCCTGGCTGTCAAGTGGGCCGGGTGCGAAGAGAAAAGGAAAAAGGGGGCGGGGGGGGGGCTGTTAGTGGAGTCGTGATCCTGTGGGTAATCAGACGCCCTTTCCTCGATGCAGAATTTATATTCGTGTTGTGACATTTTTTCAAATCGAGTCTTCCTTTCAAAGCTCGCACTTCACATTCACTTCAGTGCGTCTTTCTAAGATGGCTGCTGCATCTGATTAGAATGAATATTAATTCCTTCGTATCAGCTTCAAGCGAGCCCGAGGAAATCTGACGAGCAGGAATTCTGACTCCTGAGATCAGGGTTTTCTTTAGTTTTTTTTTTATTTTTTATTGTGATTGAACTGATGCACCTCAATTTCCGGCGTACGTCGGTCAGAAGTAACTGCGAGGAACTCCTCAGATCCTCAGTCACGCTCACACACACACACTTCCTGGTCCCTTGACGAGCAGCGAGCTGAAGGAGAGCCCATCTATCAGTGCAGGCTGCACTTTGATCACACTTCAAACCCGAAAGTCCGGCTGTGGGGGGATTAGCACCGCTGCACGCCGGCTTTGAAGTGCTATTCGGCAGCTCCGATAGTGAAGGAGGGGAATTAATGTGGTGTGTACGGCATCTTTCTTCCACGCGAGCTGACTACCCCTCAACAGCTGGAAAGTTATACTAGTCTAATCCCACGATGTCTGAACAGTCAGGGAACGATCCTAAACGCAGATAACGTGTGTGACTAAATCTGGGAGAATGGTTAAGATCTACATCAGATGAACCCGAGTGTGGATTTTAGATAAAGGAGTGGAATTCCTTGACTCCAAAACTAGCATCATGTGGTTTAATCGTTTGAAATATACAAGGCAGAGTCAAAAATGATCAGCACTCTGACTGCAGAATTTATTTCAGTTACCTTTTAGAAAAGACAAATATGTAGATTTTCGACATCATCTTCTCGCTTTTCAACACACGTTGTCCATCTGTTACCAAGCTTTCATATTCCTTCATTAAAAAACTATATAAAATAACTAAATAAATAAATTTGCAAGGCTGAGAATGCACCGCTGTCTTCACCTCATCAGAAGTGAATCTTCGTCCTGTTTTCAGGAAACCAAACAGGTGAAAGTCAGATGCAGCGAGATCAGAACTATTGGGAGGATGCTTTAACGGCTCGACGCCCTCAGATATCAGTCCTCTGAAGTTTAGACTTCAGCTCTTCAATTAGCGTCTCACTGTAATGAGCACTGTTGATTGTTGGTAATGTTCCAATACTGGCCCTTGAGAATCCCAGAAAACTGTCAGCTTTGATGAATTTTCCAACTGATGGTTGACTTTTGAACTTTTTCTCGGTCGGTGATTGAGGATGTTTCCGTTCTATAAACTGCCTTTTACTCTCAGACTCGTAGTGATGAGTCTCGTCACCAGTAATCATTCTCTTTAAGAAACTTTCACCTTCCTTAGAGAATCAGCCCACATTTTGTTAACAGATATCCAAACATTTTCTCCATACTGAGCACCAACTATACCCTCAGACCACAACAAATAAATATATATACTAGGGGTGCAGGATTTTTGGGGCCGATCACCGATCGCCGATAGCGATAATCGATTACAGGGTCTACATGAAGTCTTATCATGTAGCGTTATTTATTAAACTATATCTAACAACAATGTTAATTAAGTATTGAAATTACAAGAAGAGGAATATCATGAACTGAAAATTGTATTTATTTGCAAGCAACATGTGCAATACGTCAACAGCCTGTGCTTGGCTAGTAACTGGGAACAGCTTAGAGCTTGACAAACACAACTTTCCTGTAGATTATATAAAATTAAATAAAACAACAGACAGGTGGGACGCGAGTCGGCGGAAGTTCTGCAAGGTCCACAAGCATCTGCGAGGACCGCCAAAAAAATTAAACATTTAAACGCGGAAAAATGGAAACGTCATCACAGCGGCTCACACACAGCTTTTCTATATCGGCCATTATAGAGACTGCCGATCAAACTTCCCAAAGCTATTATTGGCCGATTATGAACGGCGACCGATCAATCGGAGCACCCCTAATATATAAAAAATATATTATATATACTGCTCTTTTGTGCAAATCGTAAGTGAGGCATCCATTTTTGCTCGCACCGCAGTTACAGTATTCAGTACATTAAGCACAATTATTTGCTTAATTAAATTACATTTCATTTGAATTCATTACAATTAATCATTTTACAGAAAACTTAAAATGTAAAAAAAAATCACTTTTAAATCATGTTTAGCCGTAGTCTTCTTTTTGTTCTAACCAGCCACATAAAATCCCCCCCAATGTGACCTCACATAGGAAGTTCTGAAGGATGAAATACATCATTCAGCTGAGACATTAAGACACACACACACACACACACACACACACACACACACACACACACTTTGTGTTAAAGACATAGACAAAATATCGGACCTTTAAAAAAAAAAAGAGCGTGATGTCATCACTAAACGATTGTTATTTCTCCAGCTTTCACGGGTGAGTCCAAAAACTCTAAAGTCGACTTCTGGCAATCCTTACGCCTCATTTGTTTTGAACTAAACTGAACATGTTTCATCTAGAACGCTCGCTCTAGACAGTTTTCACTCAATTTTTTCCCTGTTTTTTTTCTCTTTATTTTAAATCCAGCACCAAACGGGAACAGACAGACCTGGAGCAAATCCAAACACCTGTCTGAGATGCAGGTGGTTTCAGATCAGACCTGGAATCCTGCCCTTTCTGGCTGCCAGGGATGCACATATGCTTGAGAGATCAGACTGAGCAGCACTGCCAGGAAAGCTACAAAAGCTTTCTGATGAGGGTTTATTTACACGAAATGTTGTCAGACAAATTATTTAAGCCCAGTTTGGCATTCAGGCCTCCCAGAAGCAGGGGAAAAAAAAAAAAAAAAAAAAAGCTCCTGATGTTTCTTTTTCTCATATAAAACGCGTCTTTCTTCTGATACTGATGTACAACATGAAACTGACTCCATTCCTTCAACTTTCACTCAGGTCACTGGTTTATGTTCTGCTCAGATACGCTATATGGACGACCGTCACCTCCTTCCTGAAATGGTTAGAAGCACATGACGGACGAGACTGACTGTACAGGATGCCTTTGTGTGCTTTGATATAAATTCTCTTCCATGGAACTGGAGTGGCCAAACCTGTTCCTACGCCTGTTCGCAAATCGAGCGCTGTGAAACTATCATGTTTTAGCTTTTAATGGGAAGATTTCGTACAGCCCCGATCTTAACACCATAGAACTGATAAACCTTTAACGATGAACAGAAAGTGGAAATTCCTTGAAATCCCAACATCAGAGGCTGATTTTGGTAATGCTCTTCTAGCTGGATGAACACTAATCCATGTAACTACGCACTAAAAAAACAAGCGTAAAGGCCTTAATAGAAGAGTGGAGCTTAATTAGAACAGAAAAAAGGAACTAAATATAGAACAAGGTGCTCAGCAAGTACATGAGTTGAGTGTCCACAAACTTTTGACCATATAGGGAAAGTTTTGTACATGTTCTCTGTACAATGACTATAAAGTTGAATCTAATCTGAAGGAATCCAATCCCAAGCTCCCAAAATTATTGTGGAATTACGGCATCCCATACAACCTAAAATCATTACACTATTACGTCTAATATATAGATATAGAACAAATCAGTTTGGTCATGCATCATTCTTTTGTGTGGCGGCTCACGTATAACAACAACTCCAAAATCTATATCCATTTTTTTTTATTTTGGAAATGTATGTACGTATGCATGTATGTATGCATTAGGGCTGTAGCTATCGAATATTTTAGCAATCGAGTATTCTACCAAAAAATTCATCGATTAATCGAGTAATCGGATAAATGTACTTTTGCTTAATTAAACAAAAATCATCAAAATATATGAGAGAAACAAATATTAATAGATTTTCTTTTTAGAAAAATAAACTTTTATTTTTTAAATGCATACAGCATTTTATCAAAAATAAACATTGTCATTATTCACAATACAAGGGATACCTTATACCCCTATCTCAACTATGTGGTTTGACTTGCAGTGAAATGCGGTGTTAGGCATCGTGAGCCGCCGCGACTGCCTGCCGACGTTCTGCGAAGTTCTGCCAGGTCCGCCAAAAAATTAAAAGCTCTTTCAAATGACTTTAAGGATCAAAAAAACTAAGGCACACATTAAAATAAATAATTATACAAAAACACTAAAGTTGTGCAACTAAACTTTCTGAACTAAAAGTTTCAAAATCCACATCTCAGGCACAACATAAGCCTTTACTGACAATTTCTGTCGTTTTCTCTTGCTGCTTTTTTCTTCTCTTGGCCTCGCTGATAATTTTATCGCTCCCTTCCATTTTACAGCCCGCAACAGAACGCGCCATCAAATCAATACACCGTCAATAAACAGTACAACTGTTTGCGTCTCCTTTCGCTTTGTGGGTGACGTAAGCGCTTCTTCTTCGTTGGTGTTTACTGGCGGCTTGCATCCGGAAGCGCACTTTGTCAAAAGTGTGCTGTCAACAAATAATTGCGCAAAAACATAACGCAAGCTTTTAAAATGAATTAAACAAAGCTTCGAGGCAGAAGATTTTGCCTCGATCATTTTTTGTAATCGAATTACTCGATTTACTCGAGGAATCGTTTCAGCCCTAGTATGCATGCTTGCGTTTGAAGTAATAAGACGTTGCAATTCCTCTATGATCCTGCAGATGGTGTGGTCTCAACTATTCACACGGCACAGCATCCTCTGAGATAGGAGTAAATTATCTGCAAAGTTTGTTTAGAATTGTAAAAAAAAAAATAATAATAAAAAAAATTTTTGATTAACTCGTGAAACTTAGAGAATCACAATCGTAAAAAAAAAATAAAAAAAAACCCTAGCCAGCTCCTTTACAAACCATATACGCTGACTCAGTGCTACTGATCCAACCGGTGAGCAACCTCAAAGCCTTCAGCTTCAAGACCTGCTCAAGGCAAAATGACCCTTGAACGCAGAAATGAGCCCCCCTGAAAAAAGGCTGATCAGGCAGTTTTGCCCTTGACTTGTGTCAGCAAATCTTCAAAGACTCGGTGGCTTGGTGAAACCAGGACGTTCCTAGTATCAGTCCCTGATGCACACCAGAGGCTCACCACAGATGGTGGGGAGCAGTTAACAGCCGTTGCTACTTAAGGGGAATAATGGGGGGATGGGTGTGGACATCTCCGCCATGTAAAGACTTGTCTCCGGTGGCAGAACTCCCCCCACCCTATCTTGCTTCTTGCAAACAACCTCCAGTGTCATGCCTTTTTCCATGCTGTTTTGTGATCTATACTATTCAGACAGACATGTACAGTAGAATTACTAGATTATTGTGAATGATGTTATTTGCACATATCTTATATATTTTATGGTGTTTCACTTGATCACAGTTGGGTTACATGACCATTACAGTTTTGAACCTGTGCTATGATCCGAACATCTCAACTGAAATTCTCAGAAGTGTTATATTTCTGGCGGGCCTTTACTGTATAACCTCAAGCAATGCATGATTTCGGGTTGGATTTAGGAATTCCGAGTCCTGCCCTCAGGTCGAGCGTAGCAGTAAGGTGTACCCAGTAACGTGAAAAGTGCAGCAGTGTTGAAGTGCACAGAGCTTATTTGCTGTGTGAGCAGACATCATCCTGAGCTCTGGGTTAAAAATCCCTTTCCAGAATATGTGGTGTGTGAGATTCAGGTATCGCCACACTGACTCCAAAACCTTTTTGTATTCACATTCTTTTTTCCAGTGAACCAGAATCGATTAGTTTTCAGTTCGTTCAGCCGTGACCAGATATTAACGATTCTGAGTGGCACAACAGACACGCATTTTTGTGACATTAAGTTATCCAAAACTTTCCGCGCTCTCAGCTGCTCAACCCGCGTACTCACTGTTAAGTTTTGAAACTTTTTCGGGCATTTGAGGAGGGAAAGCGTCACCGTTTCTTTATAATCCTACACTGTTTTTACATACTTTTATTCTTGAATTTTTGCTTTTTTTTAAATAATAATTATGGCGGATGATAATCGATACGTGCTTCTCAATTAAATGTTAATCTCTTGTATTTGAAGTTAGTTTGTATTGTTTAAATGAAAAAAATGTTATAAGCAACAAGCTACATTTAATTACGCACAATTTTTTTGTAAAAGGTATAAATGTAATAAAATTTAGTAAAAATGTAATACCGAATCAGGATATTAATAAAATCCTGACAAAACAAAAAGATAAAATTATAATCGATTTGGCACCCAAGGAGCGTGATAACATCGTATCGGTAGGTGACACATAGGCAAACACGTGACCTCTAACACAGTAACAATATAAAACTATGTTAAATCACACTAACCATCAGATACCAGCTCCACCAGTCACAAGTTATTTAGTTCCACTAATCCCTGAAGTGTTGACAGAGCAAAATAACTGGATAAATAAACAAACAAATCAGAATCTGCTGATAATAAATGATGTTTATGGAACTGCTGTATAAACACAACATCACACTCTAGGACGTGCTGTTGTGCTACATTTTCCCCCCATTCTTTTTCCCCCTTTTTCTTTTTTTGCATGGCTGCGATATCCAAAAAAAAAAAAAAAAAAGGTAATAATAGTTCTCTACTAGATATGTTAATGAATGACTTTTTGTTAATTGATGTTGAGACTAAAACATTAACTGGTGAGGGTTGTTTCACGTATCATGGTAACCTCTGATGAATTTGAGGCTGTCCAAACTCACAACAAAACTGAGAATATTATGATGAATTTCCTAAAACGACGTGCCCTGGAGTGTTGTCTTCCCCTTAAAACACATCAGTTTTGTTTTTAGAATGGTTTACTCAAGAATGAGATCTTGTTCATTGAGTCCACTTGCAAACAGTCGTTCCTGTGCTAGTCTAACTTTTGTCATTCTTTTTTCCTTGCATGGCTGTGATATCAAGATGTCCTGATATGCAGTACAGCAGCACAAACTCGAGGGCAATATTATTTAATTAATGGGGGTAAGTAGGGGTGAGGGGGGAGCGCTCCCTAAATGATTATGGTTTAAAATTTTTCAGTAAGGAGAGTCAGACCTGTGTCAGTGTCAAGGCTGAGTGCTCAGACAGATCCTGTGGTTGAAATCGCAGCTTGGGCCTCACGGCGAGGATCGTTACCTTCAAGAGGAGTTAATCGTCCCGACAGGAAAATCCGCCGCACTTCGCGTATCCACTTCCTGTCTGCCCACATGAATCATGATGCACAGCTGTGGGTCTGGTCTCCTTTCTCATATCTCTTACCAAACTAATTAGGTCTCAGACTACTACAGATACGCCCGGTGAATTTATGGTAGAGGCTTCAAAAAAACAAACACAAAGCGGATTAACCATCGAGGTTTAGTACGAATGAGGAAAAACAAATCTTAAAATAGGTGCACAGATTTTTTTTTTTATACATTGAAAAAGGCCAAAATAGCTCTCTGGTAGAAATTTAATGATTAATTGGTAAGAATTTAACCTATTAAAAACGTATTTACATGTATTAACGTTACCTTAGCTATCCTAATACCTCGGCATCCAGGCTCCTTATGTGCTCACTTATAACTTATCTGAAGAGTCGCAAACTTTAGGTTGATTGCAATCCACTTCCCCTTATCGTCTTTACTTTCAGGGAGAGCTCAGTATGAAAGGCCTATTTTTTTTATAGTTTAAACCCTAAACATGCTCCCAAAACACTGTATTTTAATTTCAAACTCAGCTTAATATATTACCCTTAAATAATAATAATAAAAAAAACAGAATGTAAAGGTAAACCTCGTATACTGTACTGTTGTGTCTCCCGCAGTGCTAGAATGTAAAACACCCATATTACCCCTCTATATGTACTGTAATTCATACAGGTGGGTTTTCTTTGGTACACGTACTGTAGGGTAAATACGGTAATAATTCACCAAGTCGCATTATTTTCCTCTACGGTCGCTTTGTGTTCTCTTTACAGTACAAAAAAAATTATACATTAAGTATTATATTTTATATGAAAACCTAGCTGAATTTACATTAATATTCACATTACAAAATTAGTAAATGATAGTTATTAATAGTTTATCGTTGAAACGCATGAAAAATTAGATACTGCCACAATAAAGCCTATAAAGGATATTTGGGGTTTCCGCGTAATTGCTGAGGCCGCGAACTTTAAACCGCGACTTCACGGGGGTCGACTGAATCAACGATGCGAAATATGGTTTACAAAATAATTAATTAAACAAAAGAGCTTGTTATTCGGTAACGCGTCATTGAGACGTCTCGTCCTGTGAGCCTGCGTCTCTCCGAACGACTGCTGAGCGCGAGTCTCGCTGAGCTTTTGTTCCACACCGAGTCAATCGGCTTCTCAAAGCGCACAGACATCAAGTACATCAATACAACAGGCCCAAACACACACCCACACACACCTCCCTCGTCCTGTGTTTGTGTCACATACTGCACCGAGCCCAGGCTTCCCAACACCCAACAGCTAAACTCTTAAGAGTCTGTGGGGTAACACACTTGCTGCTTACCCCCACCACTTTTCCCAACACGCGCACGCACGCACGCACACACACACACACACACACACACACACACACACAAACACAACCACCACCCCCTTTATCACATTCAGCTGTCTAAGGAAAGCCCAAGGTGCAGGGCGTGATGACGCACGAGTCTTCTCGTCTATCTGAAACCGCCGTGTTCCTGCATCAGTTACCAAAACCCCAAACAGCAGATTAGCGCAAAAAAATGATAACGGTAAACTAAACCATCATCAGTCCGTCTCCAGTTTCACTCCGAGCTCAGCACACTCCCAGAGAGAGAGAGAGCGAGAGAGAGAGAGAGAGAGATAGGGAGAGAAAGTCGTGTGTGTGTGTGTTTTTGGAGACAGAGACAGGGAGCCATGGGGAGAGGAAACAATAGAGGCGGCTGAAACAAACCCTAAGTAGTGTGTGTGTGCGCCCCACCCCCCTCAAAACACACTTATTCACTCACACACTCATGACCAACTCCCCATGTGAAGCCATCTGATGCATGTACTGCTGCCCTCACCTGTCAATCACGCCCAGGGGGAGGGGAGGGGTTTATCACAAAGTGACTTTGGTATGCTTGTTACATGAAGAAAGCCTCGAAGTGTAAAAGTTATTATATTTAACCTGGAACTGAGGAAAAGATCCGTTTATATGCGGGGCCGACCCATGTGGACTCTTGAATCTGATTGGTCAGGAGACGTGTGGTCGTGAACGACGGGTTGAGTTTAAGTTCTGATACGTTATCGTTTCTATAGTGAAACACCTCGGGTATGCCTGCCGTTATAGCTTCTGCTCCCGAGAAAGTTATTAAAGTGGTGTTTTGACAAAAGAAAACGAGGAGACGATTATAGAAGGAGTTGCTAGTGTCTGTTTTGTAACGGTTAAAAAAATCCTTTTTAATTAATTAAATCAAATCAAATTAAATGACGTGGATTAAGGCGACACAGTTGTACAGTGATCCCGACATTCTTCTGTAGCTGAGAGTGGAGCGCTCGTACTTCGATCTTAGCAGCATGCGGCAATCGTGCGCGTCTCCGGTTTATTCCCGCCTCCTAACTATATGTGTACAGTTCAAGAAGCCCGTCTCTCTGAGGAAGCACGTGATCGTCTTCACCCTCGGAGTTGAATTTTGTTTTTTCAGTTGGATTTTATTTGTACCAAAAAAGCTCTGAGCACTCACCTGGAGAAAGACTTGATACCATGTGGAGAAAATTTTAAAATTGGTAAACAAATAACTGAATATTTCTTGTTCTCTAAAGTGGTCGAGTTTTAGCAATCGATGCATCTGTATAAATTACAGAGACTTACGAACGTGTACCATTCCGGGAGAATGTTCTTAAGTCGAATTCGTTCGTAAGTCTGACAAAGAGAGTCTTATACACCTTTGACACAAATAGACAATGAAAAGCATTTATTTAAAAAAATTACGAGGGGAATCCCGGGGACTCCGCAGGGTCAGCCTTCCTCGTTTAAAGGGAGACTGGGAGGACAACGCTACATGGAAAATCATGGAAAATCTACATTGAAAATTTGTAAGTCGGACCTTCATAAGTCGGGGACTTACTGTACTGTCTGGCATTTCACTAAAATCATCGTTCCTGAAGTAAACATATCACACATCAGCTCATCGAGTGTTTCCAGTGAAAGACGGGGTGTTTGCACAGGCCAACCTTTTGGCGATGCCTCACTCTAGCCAGACTGAGAACGTAAGCCGCATCTAAGATTTGGTTTATTTGCAAATAAGCCATAAATTTTTTGGGAAAAAAAATAATCTGAGAAAAAAGTCAGACTCACTTTCTTGCCTTTGACTCTGAGTGGATAACTTGCAATGAAAATAAAATATACTGAAAGAAAATCAAGCAAGAAAAAAAAATCATCCTTTTACTTTCAGCTCAATCCACTTTACAAAAGAACACACACACACACACACACACACACACACACACACACACACACACACACAGACACACACAAGCATACCCTAAACTGTTGTTCAGCCAGACTACAGACTAAATCTCCCATTACAATCAGGCTGTAGAGAGGCTGGAAGAAAAGGCGGCCCAGATGAACCGCAGCACCCAGGCATGAGCACCTCCACCCTCCAGGGGGAAAAAGGCAAAGAAAGAAAGAGCCACCATCTGTGACTTAGTCATGGTGATGCCAACAGGGAGAGAGCTGGAGCAGCAGCAGTGTGTGTGTGTGTGTGTGTGTGTGTGTGTGTGTGTGTGTGTGTGTGTGTGTGTGTGTGAGGAGCATCATGAATAAGGGTCTATTCAGCACAGGCAGAAAGCACACCCACCCACCCACCCACTCACCCACACACACACACACACACTCCTGACACACTGAGTTCTCGAGAGCATGGGGGCAATAATGGGTGCTCTTAGAAAGGCAAGCTGAAGTGAACATGCTCGAAAACATAAGATCCTCATCAAAGAAGGTAGAAAGAGTCTTCATGGCACGAGAGGATGAACACGGGTTTCGCTTGTGGCGTCCGACAAAAGCGCTCGAGGCTCTCTTCTGAAATCGCAGGCGGCGAGGATGCTCACAAAAGAGCGGTGCTGGTTCGGAAGAAAAACATCACGCTCACCAAAGAAGTATGAAGTCTGAAGAAGCAAGAATCTAATTGGTTTTATTTCTTATTGTACTAAAAACTTGTCGAACCTGCTACAAACATAATGACTTAAGTCATTACTTCAGGATGACTATATTATGTGGTTGAGAAAACTTTTTGGAAAACTTAATTCTGGTTCAGAATTCGTGTGTGTGTGTGTGTGTGTGTGTGTGTGTGTGTGTGTGTGTGTGTGTGTGTGTGTGTGCGCGCGTGTGTCTGGGTCTCCTGTTACTCAGTTTACCAACACTCATGCACTCCCTCAACAAAGGCATAAAAAAGATGTAATGAAGTAGCAGAAATTGCTGGAAAAACAAAACATACTAACTGATGTCTAGGGCTGGATCCCTCGACAAGTAATTAACACTCACCCAAAAGCATCCGACCAATGAGGACGCAGCCCTGTGACACTCCCTTAAAAACAGCTGGCCAATGAGAATGCATTCCTGTAACACGTACCCAAAAACCGCTAACCCCTGGAACACTGGCCCAAGAGCAACCAGCCAATGAGGATGCAGTCCTGTAACACTTGGTCAAAAACAACTGGTCAATTAGGACGCAGCCCCAAAACACCGGCACCCAGCCAATGAGGGCACAACCCTGTAACACCGGCCCAAAAGCAAACAGCCAACAAGGACACATTCTTGTAACACCAGTCTAAAAGTAACCAGCCAATGAGAATGTAGCCCTGTAACACCGCCACAAAGCCAATGAGGATGTAGGCCTGTAACACTGCCACAAAGCAAACTGCCAGTGAGGACACATCCCTGTAACACTCCCTTAAAAACAGCTGGCCAATGAGGATGCAGCCCTGTAGGACCAGCGTAAAAGAAATTACCCAATAAAGCTGCACCCCTGTCATACCTGCTCAGTAAGGATGCAGCTCATTGGCCAGCTGTAAGACCTGCCCATACAAGGGGAAAAACCTTTCCCTTTAAGGTTATTTTATTTCATTTACTTACTTTTTTTCAATTAATTTATTTACGTTTTCCTTTAACATTTTTTGACACGACTCCCTCAAAGCCCAACGTGCGAGTGTTGTGCAGTGGCAGCTCTGTGACAGGTGTCGCTATGCCCATGTGATTTAAACAGAAACGACCCAATGGCTTTAATTAGCGAGCTCAATAACCTGGAGTGATCGTTAAAGGACAAGTGATAATTAGGGATCTTTAAGCGACCACAATTATCCTCGGTTCCAGGTATACACGTCCTTAATGATGCGAGTAAATAAACTACAAAACACGCGGAGAGTGTACCTGGGGATTCAGAGCACTTCATTCTGCCAGCAAGATTTTTCAGAGATATGGGCGTGTAAAGTGTGTAAAAAATTGAAGTGGTCAATGATGACGATGGACTAATGAAGGTTTGAAAAAACTGGTTTTAATTAAAGCATAAAAAACTTTAAAGATACCAGTATGGTGAATTTTTAGGACCGGTTTGTTTAAACGAACATTTTGAATCCATGGCGATATAGGGGCGCATCACTATGTACATGATGGTCAGTTTTTTTTTTTTATATATATATCCCTAAAAACCAAAAGAGAAGGGGTTTACCCAGGCTGAAACAGCTTCTGATTAAGTCATATCAAAACTGTCAGACAGCAAACCTAAAATCATGCACTGCGCCAAGCAGACGGACTAAAGCTTCCTGGTAAGGGTGTGTGTGTGTGTTTGCTGTGTTTGTGTGTGTGCACACTCTACGTTATGGTATCCTGGAGAAATTAAGGGCTTTCAGAGAAGTTTACCCCCCGCCCCACCCAGAGTTTCAATTCTCTCCTCTTCACGGCCAAGAGCCCCTGTCCTAAGGGGAGATTTTAGGGCTCGTTTCACAGCTACACTGCCGGGAAATCAAGCGTGCTCAGCTCAGACAAAGAGCGAGGAGATAGCCTGGGCGATCAGGGTTCTCTTCCTGCAGAGCTACTGTCTCCTCCAAGCAGGGATGCGAGAGTGACAGTGAAGTGTAACCAAGAAACAATGTCACAGGAACTGGTTTTTTTTTTTTTTTTTTTTTTTTTTTTAAGGCTGGCAACTAAGAAAGAAAGAAAGAAAAAGAAGGAGAGAGAGGGGGAAAAAATCCTCTATTGTTGGGCCGCCGGAACCGAACTGATGGGGAGAATGAGCCGAGCGGCACCGGGCACCGGCAAACTGGATCACTGATTTTACAAAAATACAGCGAGCATGGCTCTGGTGCAAACAGGGCAAACAAGGACGCAAGTATTTATTGCTCGAGTGTTTGTAAGCGTCCCACTGACAGACAGACGTCCAGACAGATTTTTTAATCCAGTTGGACAGGATTAAAGTCATAATTTAAGAACACATCAAAAAACATCAGTTAGAGTGACATAAACCTCATCTCCGCTGTTGAATCAAAAAGCTGGAATAAAGTTTTTTTTTTTTTTTAACAAAATTTCACCAGGAAATAAAAGCAGCCAATTATCAATCAACTGACTCCATCTAGATTTGCCACTGATCTGAACCCCAGGATCGACACAAGTGCAAGCTGATAAACAAACTAATAAGCATAGACTGGATATGGAAAAAAAAAACAGGAGAGTGCAAATATTCCCTTCAAAATCCATCCAACCAACCAAGCAACATGATGGACAATGATACTTGTACTCCGAGATGGACAAAGTATACAAATTCTGTACTTGAAAGTGAAAATAAAGATTCCCCCGAAACAAATACTACTGAAGTGTAACTAAAAGTCCTAGATTGACTTGTGTACTTGAGTAAAAGTCCAGAAAATCAAGTCAGCTTTTATTGTCATTTCAACCACATATAGTTCAGACAAAACAAAACAACGTTTCTCCATGACCAAGGTGTTACATACAACAAAAATTAACACAACTTTACTAGCCAAATAGGCGAAAATAAAGCAATAATCTGTTTGTGCTGCTGGGACGGCAGAGCATTAACGCCGAATGCTTGTTTACGTGTGACGTGAAGAGACTTGGGTGATTCAGTTCAGTGTGATGATCGTTGAAGTATTTTCCTACCTAGTCTTCATAAACGCTTTATCTACAACGCACTGGCTCAGTCACAGCATAACCAGGCTACTGTCGATCATTCCGTCAAAAAAAAAAATGGCACAAAGCCACACAATCTCCAAGCGCTCTTGAAAGCATCTCGTTAAAACTTAAAATCCGCAACAAGCTACGAACTGGGCATGATCTCTCAACATGCAATCTTCCTGATTTGAACATTTTGACCACATTTTTATCTTTACATAACAAGAATAATGAGATTTTCTCACCAGCCCCTGCATTTTTCTCTTTCCTTTTTTCTATTGGCCGGGGTTTAAACAAGCCGATTACATTTTCTCCCTATTGCGATCTAATATAAGAAGATCCTCTCCTCCTGTCTTGTTTCGCAGCTCTATTTACTGTTCTCTTGGAGGCATCGTGGCTCTGCAGTAGATCATTTACTTAAACACTGAAATGGCGCATTTGGAAAAGGAGTTATTACCGAATTATTACGGTAATAATCGGTTCACTTATAAGATTAAGAATCGTGTCTTTCTTCCAGCGTTCACGAAATTCATGCTCTTGTTTTTTTCCTATTATTTCACACCGTTTCATCTTCTTTTGATGATGGAGGTCTTTTGGCATGGTTGCTTTTGTACCAAAAAATGAGTTAATAAATAAATAATATAAAGTAATAATAATAAAAATAAATTAATCCAAAATATTTATATTAAATAAACATAACCAAAATTAATTCAGTAGTTTTAAATTAAAATGTGAACTTTTATATAAACAATAACACATGTAGGGCTGCACTATTTGAAAAACAAAAAATAATAATAATCTTCAATCACATTGGGGTTATTTTGACACACTGCTATTAAACATACCATTTTGTATTCAACTGTATGTCTCTAGGCTAACAACAAATTACTGGACAAATGATCTTATTAAAAGAATGTTTTGCAATTTTTTAAGTATTCTTAAAAAAATTAAAATAAAAACATTAAATTACTAAAAACTACATAAATTCTGCAATAGAATTAATCATTTAAATAATCATTAGAATAATTACACATGTCCGGCGCTTTCTGTAAAGGCCGTTACTGTTTCCATAACAGACGATTCAGATAAAACTTATTATTATTTTTAAACATAATCATTAATACAGATTGTTGATGGAAGGAGTCGTCAGTTTCGGTGCGTTGTAACGGTTGAATGTGACGAGGGCTTTCCGGCTGCTCTGTAACGTGACACGTTGAGTTTATTTTAAATTTTTATGTTTATATTTGCTGTAAAATAACTGACAACATGCACTAGCATCACAGAACACTAACACAGATAAAGAGTGGGACACGAGACGTCCACAGTCTCTGGTGGTTTTCCTACGGACCTTCACCACTGAATGTTTAATTCCTTAAAATAAGAGTGCATCCAGGTGCTGTGTGACCTTGAATCCTTATAATTTGAATTAAATGGTAATTTCCACGTGGTAATCCTGCCATTTGCATCGAATCAGCCATTTAAATTCCTTCATTCTGTCCACACCTTTTTATCCAAAGCGAACGGAGTCCAGCAGGATCCTCAGTGAGGACGCTGGATAAGCACGCTGGCTCGTATCTGCTCTGATCCTGCTCTGCGTCTGTTAGAGCGGTTGGGGTCTGGTTATCAGGATATGCTGAAAGCACATGAAAGTCCGCTGCCTGCCTCAGAACAGATACTTCAGGAAAGTTTAAAACGTAAAAAACACACACAGACACACACCCACACCCACACGATAAGCAAGGAAAAGCGACGCAAATCTATGCAGCGGAAAATACAAATACGTCTTTTACTTCTATTTGTGCGTGAAGCTTTGTTTGGAATTGCATTCCGTGGCTTGAACCTGTGTGCGAGCTTTCGATTAAATTTTTTTTTATAATCGGGTGGAGAAATGAAAATAGACGAGGGGCGTTCGAGTCAAACCAGGACTCGTCATGAAATTACAGATGACTTCAAGCGAAGTACGGTGATGAGACTCTGCCGCAGTAAAACATCTGAACGGTGCAACCGTTTTAAAGAAGCCCGCACCGTACGTCTGTTAAGGACGATACAAATGTGGAACGTCTGATCCTTGAAAATCAGCGGATAATTTGTGGACGACTTGCGGAAGAGACGCATCTGTCTGTGGGGACTGTACACACGATCGTTTACCAACACTACTTGCTCGTTATAGGAGTTACTGCCGCATCCCCTCTGCACTGCCCTGACCTCGCTCCAAGGAATTTCCAAGGGTTTGGGTCATTAAGAGAGTTCCTGGGAGGCCGGGGTTTCAGATCAGTTTCAATCAGGCAGTCCGATTAGGGCTACTGAGAAAACCATTCTATCTTGATGTTATCCAGGCAGTAGTAAAACACTGGTATACTGTACGTGCATTAATATATACACAGCATGCGGAAAAATATACAGTACTCAAACCCGGGCACTTGCGATTGTCGACCTGGCATGGCTCTAGCTGCACGGGTCTCTCGACAAAGGGATAAGTATTCATAGTTGAGTATCATTTCCACTCATACGGTTTGAAAAAAGGTGTCAGGTAAAGATGGCAACACAGTACTAAGTAACAGTTGTGCTGTCTATTTTTACAAAATTTCACCGTTATGATAGCGTACTGTGTCAACATCACTCGAGCATGTTGTCTTCTCATCCGCATAAATCACCAACCTAATAGTGTGTATGTTAGTTTCTTTCATCAGAAACAAACAACGAGGTAATATTGTTCATCTTTCCAGTTCAGTACTGTATATTTTGGAGCACAGAATATTGTATGAATTTGAACCACGAGCTGTGAAATCTAAGAATTACAACTTTAGGTTCGGTTTCATTTCTCATCTCGCACAAAACCATTCAGCATTTGTTGATCAAACTGGTCTCGTGCTGCATATTGAAAGAAATACCCAACATGTGCAATGCAACTTCCTGTCAGCTGGTTTACACTTCCTTTTAAACTCGTACCTTAAACAGGCTTCGGTTTCAAAACAACTATGGCACAAGGTCAGAAAGAATTTATATTCATGAAGTGCGCACTGACCCTTGCTAACAAGCAGAATTATAAACAATTCAATGGCAGAATTATCGTTATGTCTAGTGACATGAAAAGACTTTTAATGAAGATAAGTGACCTGAACTTGACAACCTAATCG
This sequence comes from Clarias macrocephalus, assembly GCA_011419295.1. Taxonomy (NCBI): domain Eukaryota; kingdom Metazoa; phylum Chordata; class Actinopteri; order Siluriformes; family Clariidae; genus Clarias; species Clarias macrocephalus. The sequence goes on along the minus strand of JAAGKR010010432.1, from coordinate 5,330 downwards.
AGGAGCTCAAAAAAAATAACCCGACATGCATCAGAAATTAAGCTGACAGACTGCAGGGAGAGAGGAGAGCAGGAGACGGGGCTGGGGCATGGGATGTGAACATAACACGTGTAACACACACTCCTACCAATATTACATCTGTAGTATTTGAAGGTCGTGTGACAAACGCCCGACTTCATAAGAACTCGCTTTCCTTGAAGGAAGTAAAAGTAATAATGAAACTGTAAATAATCCATGTCAAAAAAAAAAAAAAAAACTTTTTTCTCTCATTACAAACCAGAGAGTTAGCAGTTTACTGGATCAGATTATTTTTGTGATAACTGGAGTTTTTTTTTTTTTTTTTAAATAAACTTCTTTCAAGCAAACAAAGTTTAAGTTAATCTGCGAGTTCTTTTTAATCTTTTCAGTTAGCAACAGTTTTTTTTTGTTAGTTGAACATTTTTTTTTAGTTGAAAAGATTTTTTCGATTAATTTTAAGTGAAGGTTTAAATTTTTTTATTGACCAATTCATGTCTGTTAAGTTAATTGGGTTTAGTACTTTTAATTAACTTGAAGTTGTTGTGTTTTTTTTTCTTTTGTTGTTAACTTGAGGTTGTTGTGTTTTTTTTTTGTTGTTGTTGTTAACTGGAGGGTTTTTTTTTTTTATTCAACAGGAAGCTTTTTTAGTTACCAGCATTTTTTTTTCATAGTTAATTGGATGCATTTTCTTTTTTAAGGTTTGTTTATGAACTATAGATCACACATTGAAAAAATGGGTTTAAGTACAAATGCGTCTTAACTTAAAATTATACTACATCCTCATTAAACCTACAGCTCGTGGGGAAAAAAAAAGTCAGAATTCTAAAATGTAGTTAACACACCTAACCTTTCAACCATACCACCTTAGCCTTGAACACATACAGTTAAGTGTTTAAAGCTCAAACACTAAATGCTCAAATTTAAGAAATACTAAATTTCATCAACACAGCTTACATATTTAGTCTTCAATCTAAGCCTAAACAGTCATGCTGTGTAAGTGAAGGTCAGGAATTGAAGTTGTCTGTGACACTGATGTCGGAGCCAAAATTTTCTTAACCATTTTTAAAGACTTAAGATTTACATTTTAAATTGTAAGGTCAACCTGGATTTTAACAATACAACCGGTGGTGAAGTTGCATGCAAAGCAATGTCCAGGAAAGCATGCAGTCTGTGAGACTCTAGGTTGAATAGAAAAATATCAACTTAATCAGACGAGTCACAATCTTTCAACTGCTTCCAATAAAACACTACACTCACTTAAAATTCGTCCTTTTTCTTCCCTCCTTACTGGCCGACCTCGACCTCGTCCTCCAGGCGATTCCACAACTGACTCCTTAACTCAGAGGTCATCGACCCCATAGACATTTTTCCCCCCTGGTCTACTCACTCATCGCTTTACATTTGATAGTATGTGTAGTGAAGTTAAATTGTTTTATCGCATGTCGAGCGTAGAGCACAAAGGCTGAGTTCTGCTTCTGATTGTGTTATGCGTGTGAGGAGTTATTTACGTGTAAGAAGTAGCTCGACTCTCAAACGCCTTATCTGGGTGCGCTAGTCCACTTCTAAAGAAGTTTCATTTCAAGTTTACATTATAAAGATCATAGAAACGTGCTTGTTTAAAATCCAGTTTCTTTACCTACGGATGTTGCTCTTTAAAATTCACTGTGAAAGCGGTATCGAATATTGAGCCTACTTTCTTCCTGTCTGAGATTTAGACCTACGAACAGAACGCGCCGGTCATAATTACAACTTGGGACTTATCTATAAGCCGAGTTGACGGTTTGTCACACCTGTACGTCATGTCTACACGAGATAAGTGATAATTACACAATTCTTTTCTTTTTCTTAGCAATAAGACAAAAACACATTCTTTTTGTTGATATTACACAACAACAACATAAGAAACGTCCACCACATGAACATGAAGGCAGTATTAATCCTGCTTACGGTGAGAATACCTCACCTGACACAGAGAATACAGTCTTATGCAAAAGTTTAGGCACCCCTTCATAAATAACAGATTTTTGTCATTTATTAATTGAAAACATGTTAACACAGTCTCTCTTGGAAACGGGAAACAATGCACAATATTTTCAGCAAACAGTGGTGCATAGTTACTTTTTATGTTATAAATTGAAAAAAGATCAAAAATAAAAACATTATTGTGGCACTGTGCAAATGTTTGGGCACCCTACATGATCAGTACTTAGTCTCCTCTGGCAGATATCGCAGCTTGCAAACGCTTTTTATATCCAGCTAAAAGTTTTTTTAATTCTTGTACTTGGGATTTTCTCCCATTCTTCCTTGCAAAAGGCTTCTGTAATATTCTTTGGTCGTCTTGCATGCACAGCTCTTTTAAGATCTACCCACAAATTTTCAATGACAGGCAACTGTGATGGCCGTTCCAAAACCTTCAGCTTGCGTCTCTTGAGGTATTCCATAGTGGATTTCAAGGTACGTTTAAGATCATTGTCCTGTTGTAGAAGCCATCCTCTTTTCAGCTTCAACTTTTTTTTTTTTTTTTTTTTTTTACAGCTGGTGTGATGTTTGCTTCCAGAATTTGCTGGTATTTAGTGGAATCCATTCTTCCCTCCACCCGTGCAATGTTTCCTGTGCCACTGGCTGCAACACAACCCCAAAGCATGATAGATCCACCCCCATGCTTAATAGTTGGCAAGATGTTCTTTTCATGAAATGCTGCTACTTTTTTTCTCCAATGAGCTCTATTTTAACTTCATCAGTCCACAGCACTTGTTTCCAAAATGCATCAGCCTTCTGTAGATGTTCTGTTACATACTTCTGATGTTGGATTTTATGATGGGGACGCAGGTAAGGTTTTGTTCTGACTCTTCCATGAAGGTCTTGTGGAACGGTGCATCACCACTGCGGAGTCTGCTAAATCTTCCTACAGGTTTTTTGCAGTCAATTGGTGGTTTTGATTTGTCTTTCTGACCAGCATACGAGCGGTTCACTCCAAAAGTTTTTTGGTCTTCCAGGCCTCATCTTGAGCACCACGATTCCCCTGAACTGCCTGTCTCTTAATTACATTTCTCACTGTGGAAACTGCAAGCTGACAATGTTTTGCTATCTTCTTGTAGCCTTCTCCTGCATTGTTGGTCTCAATAACTTTCAAGTCTTACACAGCTGCTTAGAGGAACCCATGGTTTTCCAAGAGAGACTGTGTTAACATCTATTCTTTAAAAAAAAAAAAAAAAAATCAAAATCTGTTATTTTTCAAGGGGTGCCTAAACATTTGCATAAGACTGTATCTCCGGGTCACACTGGCTATGAGGTGAGAATACACGCTGAATGGTTCTCCAGTCTATCATAGGTCCATGTACACACCTTAACTCACACCTGGGGCAAATTTAACAAGGATGGGAATCAATCAGGGACCAGCTGATAAGATAATATCACGATACCTAGATGATGACTCGATTTGTATTGTGGTTCTCCAAGTATGCTGATTTTATCCATAATTCTGATTCAATATATTTTTTTCTGATTTTTTGGTAAATAGGTTGATTAGTTTGATAGTTAGCGACTTTCAAAATAAAATAAAATAAAATAATAAATTAATAAATAAAAGAAAGAAAAATAAAATTTTCAATACAATAGATTTTCCTTCCATCTCTAAAATCTTTAGTGTCACTAAGCACCAAACTATGGGACAATTGAGAGAGAGAGAGAGAGAGAGAGAGAGAGAGAGAGAGAGAGAGCAAAAAAAAAAAAGAACCTGAAGAAGAAAACTATCCATAAAACTCCACACAGACAACCCAAGGGATTTCGAATGGATTCTGAGGAGACGTGTGTTCGTCTCAAACACGATGCCATAAAAAGATATTTCTTGCTCATCCTCTGAGGACGAGTCCCAGCCACCCAAATGTGTAAGATAAACACCGGATGATACTTTGCCTGTGAAATTAATTACCAAACAACAACAACCTACAACCTAGGATGGCTTTGTGTGCTTGTTACAGCTTTCCTGGGGACTCGGCGTGTGACGTGTAAAGCTTCAATGCTCCATCTTTAACAACAAAGCCATGCCAAGTGCGTTTCACACCTCTGAGGGGGAAGGAAAGGAAGAAAAAAAAAGAAACAGTAGGGGGTTGAGTGGTGCACCCAAGTCGCCTTTTTTTTTGGCAAGGAAGGTACCGATAAAACTTGTAGCATTTTTTTTGTATTTCAGGGAACGTTAATTAAATGCCATTAATTAAAGCGGCACCTTTAGACTAAATGAGTCAGGGTTCGAATGAAAGCCCCAGTCTGCTCTGAACGACTCATGAACAATGAAAGAGAGGCCTGGATGATGACTAACGCTGAACTCATCCTGAATTTGGCTTTAAAAGTGAACCAAAAAAAAAAAAAAAAAAAAACCAGGAAAATGACTAGACAATCCAGTAAATAGAAAAAGAAAAACAATGATTTTCTTAACTACAGCGCTGTAATTTCAGCAATTAAATTATTTAAAATCTATATTTAATTAATAAATATTAAAACAATTAAATATTTAATTAATAGCTATTGGTGCAGGTGTTTGTTTACATTGAGCTAGAAGCTTTACACAACATTTTGATGACACTTATGGCGCAGGTTTAACTTTGGGCAGATATTTAACTACAGTAATGCCCAAGTTTCATTAAATTCCAGTTTTTTTGCATGATGCTATGAGAAAAAACAGACACAGACAGAACATGTCCTGAGACTGGTTTCGATTTCTCTAATGTATGAAACGTAAAGATATCATTGAAAGACCGACTTCTGACCAACATACAGACAAAACCTCTCTTTTATTTAGATAGATAATAAGGTTCAGGTTATCTCATGCCCTTTATCTGATGTATAAAAGAGAAGAATGAAAGATCAGAGGTGAAGATAAATCAGAACACAATTCACAAAAAGTTCACAACCACTCTCCTAAAGTCAGAGAATACTTTATACAATGTCTTTTAATTAGACTTTAAACAAACACACACACTAACCCTCACTCACACACCCCTCTCACACACAGCCCCCAACCCACGCACCCTCTCACACACACCCCCCAACCCACGCACCCTCTCACACACACCCCCCAACCCACGCACCCTCTCACACACACCCCCCAACCCACGCACCCTCTCACACACAGCCCCCCAACCCACGCACCCTCTCACACACAGCCCCCAACCCACGCACCCTCTCACACACAGCCCCCAACCCACGCACCCTCTCACACACAGCCCCCAACCCACGCACCCTCTCACACACAGCCCCCAACCCACGCACCCTCTCACACACACCCACCAACCCACTCACCCTCTCACACACAC
>JAAGKR010010431.1:5010-22820 GCA_011419295.1 Clarias macrocephalus | reverse complement strand
GAGAGAGAGAGAGAGAGAGGGAGAGAGGGAGAGAGAGAGAGAGAGAGACAGGGAGAGAGAGAGAGAGAGAGAGGGAGAGAGAGAGAGAGACAGGGAGAGAAAGAGAGAGAGAGAGAGAGAGAGAGAGAGAGACCATGTGAAGAAATTGAATAAACAATGGCCGCCACAGCCTGCACCCTATTATCCTATAATTTACACAGCGTGGGAGCTCAGAAAGCGTCTTATGGATCTTTTTGCCCCATTTTTTTTTGCCCAGCACACGCTTCGTGGCTTTCGTCATTCACACCAAATCACAAAGCGCACTCATTATACACGGAGACAGGTCTGAAATTCTGAGGACCTTAATGTGTTTATTTTAAATATCGTCAGGAAATTATTACCTCACTGTCGAACTATGTCTACAGAAAACAAGGTCCTGTTTCATTTGATGTAGTTGAATAAGTGAATAAAACATTTAAAATGGTATTTGCACTAGAAATGGTGCAGACAGATAAGGAACGTTGGCCTTAGCTTTTGTTGTTGTTGTTTTGTTGTTGTTGCTGTTGTTATCATTTAGAGTTGGAAGCAGTAGGTGCAGGTCTTGGACACAAATTAGTGGAGATGAGTTTATTTGCATCATATTTTTTCCCTTTCATTGCTGGAGATGCTAGTGTCCCAGCTGTTGTCTTGTGTGATAAATGACTGCACACTTATGGGCACTAATTAGTCCTCTGCAAAAGTCAGTCTCCAGTTTGAGCACAACCAAATCCGATGAGCTCAACAAGAGGAAAAAAGTTCATGTTGGTCAGCTCTGAGAAGTCTGCTGCCAGATCCATATATTTCTCAATAAACCATGAACTCTTTGTTTCCATGTCAACCCATTATACTCCAAATATAACGTGGAGAGCTTTCATTTATCTGCAAACAGGAGGCAACTACACAGAAAGGTACAAGCCATTATTTATACAGTATTTCAGGTTCCTTAACTTGATGATCCTCATTAAGTAGCTCATTGAAACCATGGTCATATAAAAAAAAATCTATATACAGCACTCAGACAGTCCAAGTGATTAGACATTTTAACAAGCCGATTTGATTTTTAAATAAAACAAAACACGTAACTGGAAATGTTATGGCTTATTATGCCCATGTGTGACCTAACAAAACTCACCACCTGCTTTTCATTAGTGTTTTACACATTTGTCTACACTTCTTTCTGCACTTCTTAAATGATTCTTGGGAACTATACTTAATTTGTATATAACTAAGTATATTTAAATAATTATAACTCTTCTGGATTTCACTGTGGCCTTTTTGGATGGTTTGCCTCAGTTTAGTTTATAAACTTAATGGGTTACCTAACTTAAATACTAAGATTGAAATACTTAAAGTAGAAGGCTTTGCACAATGCATACAAAAATTTATGAATGCCTGGCAAAAATGTATAATACTTTATTGTCCATAACAATTTATTTCTTGAAAACGCTTCAGAGACAATTGTTTGTGAATATGCCATGACATCAGCATTTTCTGTAATATTAAAATCAGCCCATCTGTGAGCGACAACCATGCCATTTTTAAATGTCATAGGAAACACACTTTTTCCCCATTTAGATTTTTTTGGAATATTATCTGAAACTCTTGACCTTTCCGACATGATTTTCAATTATGCAGCTGCAACATGATTGGTTGATTACATACCTGCATGAATGTACAAATGTACAGATGTTTTTAAGTGTTCCTAAAATGTGGAGTTTATGTTATTCTTGATTAATAGTTGGTTGCTCATCAAGACATACACAATTATCAAGCACTGAAGAAATTTAGTATACTATTAATTATAATACTTTGCAGTATTTAGTATAACTCTAAATACTGCAGAGAGTATATTGTCAACCAAAATAAGGATAATAATCATATAAACAGCAGCATATCTGCATGCTTTTGTACCTGTATTCTATGACTTGTGAATGTGAATGAGTGTTTATGGTATAATGCAAGTTGTCTGACTTTATTTGCACAAAAGTCTCTAATGTCCTTGATGTCTCAAAATATAATGTGGAGCGCTTTCATTTATCTGCAAACAGGAGGCAACTACACAGAAAGGTACAAGCCTTTCTGTGTGGAATTCCTTGGACCAGTATTCTTTCAGGGTGGAGAGGATGGTGAGTCCATTGAAAATCTTTTGGCTCCATTTAAAAGTCAACTATAGGCTTTATCTCACATATCATTACTCATACAATTAAAAGTCAAAGGGTGGTCCATGACAGTCATTAAGCACCACGGCATTCTAAATGCTGATTCTGGAAAACCCTAACAAGCTGGGTAACCGGTGCTGCTCCTTCTGCCTATCCTCCAAATTGAGCTATTTCAGTTAACCCTATGATCAACAGACTGGCTATTGCCCCACCTTCAGAGTGTTCATTAGCACACAGTAGATCATGGGGAAAACCTGCTTGAGCAGCAGGATGAAAGCATCTTGCTTTCCCCTGGTGTTGGATCTGCTAGACTCATAGAAGCAGCATCACACAACTCAAATTTGAACCAAAATCTTCCAATCTGGTGGAGATTTACACCATAAAAAATCTAAAGCTCATAGCACAGACTACACATATAAGGCTTATGATTTGATTTTAAAACTCAGGACAGATTATAGGAAATTACATTAGGTTTGATTATAGTTTGGAGTACTATAAAGTGCATGTGATAAATGTGCCTTATTTGATTTGATAGCCTGTTTCAAGTATCTTGTTGAAAGCTGCTCATTTGTTTAAACCTTGTTTTCTAAAACTCCAAAAGACACATGGAGATTTCCTTCCTGCAAAATTATGCCCCCCCCCCCCCCTCCAAAGGCCCTATGTGTTATGAATGTAACCTATGATTGGTTAGATTTTAACCAATCACTGGTTAGATGACTTTAGTAATTTATGATAGATTTTTGTAATGTTATGACCATAGTTTCTTTTTATGTTTATTTTGCCAGGGACCTGCTGTAAACAGACTGATTCCCTTATGCAGGAGGCATCTGTACTGCACATCTGTTTGTTTATCATTTTATCATTCGCCCCAACCCACTGACTTGAGAAATATCTAAAATATGGAACTACATGTGTGTGAGGTGGTGTTTAAGTATGGAAAATATATGAGAGAGAGAGAGAGAGAGAGAGAGAGAGAGAGAGAGAGAGAGAGAGAGAGAGAGAGAGAGATTTTGCTATTTCAAAGCAATGTAAATGTAACCCAAACCCTGGTCCAGGCTGACTAAACACTATGGGCCCAGGTGGCTAATGGGAGAGAAAAATGACCAAATGACCACCACCACTGTGTATCCATGCTGATGTTGTCCTTCTTTCTGTCCTCTTCTCTCACACTCTCCATCTGCTGCATATTACAGCCATCAACTCTTCTGTTTGTCCAGGCCCGATTTGGATGGGTGGTCTTCAGATAACGCAACACCAGGGGCCTCCCATGTCACCAAATTACCCAGACCTCTCTCTGTTTTTCCAGAGGTCTTTTCAAAAACATACCAGACTTGTGTCTTGACAGCCTAGCAGATATATGCTTATCACTAATTTGGAAGCGATGCAAATCCTAGTATATCAGTGTGTGTGAATTCTCACACCACACTCACCATATTGGCTCCTCAGTCATTCCCATGTCTACACAGTGCTTGCTTTCATTAAAGCTGAACAAATTATCAAATTCAGTAAAGCTGAACAAAACCTTTTAAGATTCCAGGACATCCTATGAGAACTAAACCAGATATGTCACCATTTATGCAAATGTAAGAATGACCAATAGAAAATGTGTATCTAAATAAAGCTTTTGATACAACATGTGTTGTCACCTTGAAAGAAAACAATTAAATGATGACACACTATTCTATGGTTTGTCTAAGATTTAATATTTACATCTTTTTTGAATAATTGTCCTCTATGACATAAATGGTTAACTTGTGGACTTGTGGCTTGTATTTAGTACTTTCGCTGCCCTGGTTTGATTCATGGAGGGAGGCACAAATTAGTGCATATATATGGGGTACACCCTGGACAGGTTGCCAATCCATTGCAGTGCACATACAAACACACTCAACCACATACACAACGGAAACCCACCAAGCATAGGGAGAACATGCAAACTCCGTGCACAAAGGGGCCGAAATGAAACATGGCAGGGATTCTGCAAGTCGACAGTACTAACCACTAAACACTGTGCCGCCCCATTGTGTACTTTAAATGATTTTAAATAAAGTTCTCCGTTATTACAGGGTTCCTCTTTCATCCATTGTCACACACATTCAGTCCAACACGTTTGTTTAAATAAAATTACTATTAATTATTGAAATAATTATTCTTTCATTATATATATTCAGGAGTATTTAAACTAAACTGGTACTTTTGGAATTGTGCAAAATAATAGACCAGAGTTATGAAAGAAAAAATACCTTTATTTCTCTGTATAATCTCCTGCTACACTAATGCATGTATCCCAGGATTTCACTGACGTAAATACATCAAGGTAAAAAGTTTTCTCAGAATTAAGCTGAAGGCATGATCATGCCTGCTTCACATCTGAAATGCTGAAACATATCTTATATATATACATCATATATATATAATTACAGGTCAGGACTGTACAGGGGATGTGGAAATAACTACCAGCCAAGTTTCTTTAATGTGCAAGTGGTGTCTGTGAATGACTGTGTGCAGTTCCCACAAACAGACCACAAGTTCATGACAAGTCATACATCAATTTTAAGGGTCAGGCATTCCACTCTCTGAATGTTCTTGAAAATAACTGAAGTGGGCTCTGAGCCACGTCGTCCTTAATTAATGAGAAATTACTGCATCGATGCGGCATGGCATGGAGGTGATCAGCCTGTGGCACTACTGAGGCATTATCCAAGACTAGGTTGCTTTTATAGCTGCCTTCAGTACAGTACAGATTATGTATTGTTGGGAAAGGTGACAGTTAACAAATAACAACTACTCCATTACTGTAACTTTTTTTGTGTGTTCATCTGTACTTGAGAATTTTACTTTATATAATAATATAAAAATGATAATTTTATTTTAACTAAATTTTTGATGAAAAATGTTTTACACCCTTGTTAAGTCTTATGCATTTGATTTGTGTGGCAAACGATTTTTTTTTTTTATTATTCTTTTTTACAAAGAAATTTCGAATTAAAATGTTTTGGCACATGCTTTTATCTTATGTTTGCTTGCTGTTTGCTATGTTTAATTACTAACTATAGCTAATTAATCTACTGAAGTAAAGAATGATGCTAACAATGCTACCCACCATCTATTTATCATAACCAGTTTTCTGCTATTTTTAAGTTGTCTCGGAAACTAAACACTCCAGAGCAGAGCAGCATTAATTGTCTGTCTCAAAAGAACCACTTGGACTCTGAGACTCAGCTTCTGTTGAGTCTGAATAGGGGATTTCAGAGATTTCTGTATTGTCATCCTGTTTACTAGGATGGTAAATAAAATGTATTCAAATTCACGGTTGCACGTTTTTTGTTTGAGACATAGTGGCTAGGTAACAGAGACCTTTGTAGCTCCCATTATATTAATTACTAGAAATGTAGCTTTGCCATATTTTTCACATATGTGTGTACCTTACAGCTTTTAGTAGTACATTTAGTGAAGTACATTTTTAGGTCAGGTACGTTTACTTGAGTATTAAGTTTGTGTACTTCTGTCACCGCTGGTTGTTGATTCTGGTGTTTCTCATCTTCTTCTTGACAAGACCTAATAAATTCTCTATAGGGTTCAGATCAGTGAATGATTGGCCAATCAAGCACAGTAACATCATGGTCAGAAACCCAGTTAGTGGTAGTTTTGGCACTGTGCGTCAGGCTGGAAAAAGGAAATTGGTTCCTCCATAAAGCTTGTCAGCAGATGGAAGCATGAAGTGCTCTAAAATCTCCTGGTTGGCTGTGTTGACTTTGGACTGTTGTAGCCTATTCCCTGAAGGGGTCTGTTCAGAGTGGTGTTTGATGTATTGACTCCAGCTTTTCGCCACTCCTTGTGAAGCTCTCTCAAGTTGTTGAATCTACTTTGCATGACTGTCTTCTTAAGGCTGCAGTCATCCATGTTGCTTGTGTACCTTTTCCTACCACACTTTTTAAGTTCCAATCAACTTTCTGTGAATATGTTTTGATACAGTACTCTGCAAACAGCCAGCCCTAACCTGATGTTAAAAGTGATGAATGTTTGTGGCTTATTCATCTTGTGTATGGTGTTGATTATTGTTTTTTGTAAACTGTTAACAGTCTTCCCCATGATTGCATGTACTGAACTAGCCCAAGTGATGCATGGTACTTATACTTAATAGGATATTCTTATTAGACTTTAATAGAAATAATAGAAATAATTTCTAACTTCTAATAAGAATTAAATAGTCTTAATAGGAATTTAATCACACTCAAAATAAAAATTATTATGAGATCATGAATTTTTGATTTTTCATGAGTTGTAAGCACATGAAAATCAAACTATCAAAACCATCAAAATTAAAACAAAAAGGTTTTAAATATTTCACCGTTCATGTAATGAATCTAGGATATGCGATTTGTATTTATTAATTTATTTATAAATTTTAATTTTGATAGAATTACAAATCAGCCTTAACATAATGTTAAAACCCCGTAGGTTTTGGGTTACCTTTGTGCCACTTTGTGCTGCATAGGCTTTTCTGTGGGATCAGACTGGTTGACTGGCTTTTGGTCCCTATAGGTGAACCTTTGATGCATGTGATCCATGTCACCATGTTTATAGAATGTGTATACAGTATATACAGTGTTGTAAAAAAATTATTTTCCCCATCCTGATTTTTTTATTTTTCATATTTGTCACACTTAAACGATTTCAGATCATCAAACTAATTTTAATTAACTTGCACCAAAATAACCGGAATAAATACAAAAATGAAAAATTTGTATTTAATTTATCAAGGGAAAAACCTGTACAACGCTACCTGGCCTTATGTGAAAAAGTCACTCTTGCTAAATCATGAATGAAATTTCACTTGCCACACCCAGGCAAGACCAGTTGAACCAACTGAAGATCTAAAAATGCAAAACTAAAGAAATTCAAGATGAGAAGCAAAGTAATTGATATGTATCAGTCTGGAAAGGGTGACAAAGCCATTTGGAGAATACTTACACCAGTGGTAAACCTTCCCAGGAGGGGCCGGCCTGCCAGAATTACACAAAGAGTACAACAACAACTCATTAAGAAGTTCATAAAAGAACCCAGAACAACATCTAAAGAACTGCAGGCCTCATTTGCCTTAGTTAAAGTCAATGGTTATGATTCACCAATAAGAACAATACTGGACAAAAATGGCATCCATGAGAGTTTTCCAAGGTGAAAGTCACTTCTGACCAAAAAGAACACAAAGGATTTCCTCACATTTGCCAAAAAATATCTTTATTATCTCCAAAACTTGGGGCAAATATTCTGTGAGCTGATAAGTCAAAAGTTTACCTTTTTGAAAGATGTGTGTCTCGTTACATCAGGCATTAAACTAACATAGCATTTCATAAAAAAGCATCATGTCAACAGTTAAGCAGGGTGGTGAGAGTGTGATGGTTTGGGGCTGCTTTGCAGCTTCAGGACCCTGACAACTCGCCATACTGTGCTTAATGGAACCATGAATTCTGCACTCCACCAAAAGGTCCTGAAGAAGATTGTACGGTCATCAAGTCATGACCTCAAGCTCAATCGCATTTGGGTTATGCAGCAGGACAATACTTCAAAACTCACCATCAAGTCCACCTCTGAATGGTTCAAGAAATATGTTTTGGAGTGGCCTAAAAACTCCAGACTGATCTCTGATTGAGATTCTTAAACTTTGTGAAAGACTTATTGCCAGGTACAGTATTGCAAGTGCTTGATTGCAGTTGTTACTGCCAAAGGTGGTACAAACAGTTATTAGGATTACCGGAACTTTTTTTTCACATAGGGTTTGAACAGCTTTCTAGCCTTAATAAATGAAATAATTTTAAAACTGTATTTTGTACTTTGTGTAATATAGTGTTATACATTACTAAACTTGATAATGTGAACCAAGTGTGACAAAAAGACAAATACTTTTTCACTGCACTGTGTGTGTGTGTGTGTGTGTGTGTGTGTGTGTGTGTGTGTGTGTGTGTGTGTGTGTGTGTGTGTGTGTGTGTGTGTGTGTGTGTACACCCTTTTAATTCTATGTGTTTATGTGTTTAATGTTATTTTTAATAACATTTAACAAACATTTTAAACAAAAATCAAGCGAAAAAAACAATGCGCAGCCAGGTGCTGCTAATCATCAGCCCTTGATTAATTGATCATCAGCAGGTGTGCAGACGGTTTTGGCAGTTTGCTGGTCTGGAGCATTCAGGTGGCAATGGACAAGCAATGGTTATAGAGAAGCACTTGTTGCTTCTCATAAATCTTGAAAGGGTTATCAAACCATTTACAAACTATTTGGAGTTCAATGTTCTACAATGAGAAAGATTATTCACAAGTGGAAAGCATTCAAAACAGTTGCCAACCTTCCCAGGAGTGGACGTCCCAGCACACCCACCAGAAGGTCAGACTTTGCAATGCTCAGGAAAATACAAAAAAAAAAAAAAAAACTCAGATCCTACAGCCCTTACAGATTGTGTTAAATATTAAAATCCATGGCTGCATAGTAGAAGAGAACTGAACATGTACTATATGTTTGGAAGAGTTACCAGGAGCGTCTCTTCTTTCTAAAAAGAACATGGAAGTACGATTGAAGTTTGCAAAACTGCTTCCGAACAAACAACAAGACTTCTGGAACAATGTCCTATGGATAAATGAGACCAAAATGCAGCTGTTTGATTTCAATGCCCACGCCTATTTTTGGTCAAAACACTACAGCATTTCAGCAGAAACACCTCATATCTACTGCTAAGCACTCGAGTAGAGGGTGATAATTTGGGCTTAAATTGCAGCCACCGGACCTGGTCCCCTTGCAGTCATTGAGTTGACCATATACTTCTCTATATACCAGAGTTTTATGGAAGCAAATGTGAGGCCATCTGTCCGACAGCCAAAGCTTGGTCAAAATTGAGTCATGCAACAGGACGATGATCCGAACCACACCAGTAACTCTACTGTGCAAAAGTCTTAGGCACCATATTACTGTAGCTGTAGCACAAATTGTGGTTTATCATGTCTCTAACCATTCAACCAAACCATAACTGTTTGCAAACATAACTTGACAGACAGAAAGTTTCTACTTTTCCACATTTTGTTATGTTTCACACTCATCTTAAATGTATTGAGTTCTTTTTCTTCCCCAATTGCAATTAAGCTTTGGTGCATCCTACTTCTATTAGTGATCCTTGAGATGCTTCTACAAGTTGAATTGTACCTGTGCTTAATTGACTTCATTGGACATAATTAGGAAAGCCACGTTTAATTCTATAGAGGAGTATAAAGTCTCTCAGTAGATTGTGCTTGTCAGGGTGAAAACAAATCTCTGAGGTCAAGAGAATTATCTGTAGACCCATGAGACAGTATTGTGTCAAGACACAGATCTGGGAAAGAATACAAGATACTTTCTTGAGCATTAAAAGCACCCAAGAGGATTATAGCCTGTACCATTCCTAAATTGAAGAGGTCTGGAACAACAGTTTTTTTTTATCTGTCCAACCAGCCAAACTGAGTAATCGGGGGTGAAAGGCCTTGGTCAAACAGGCAACCAAGAACCTAAGGCTCACTATGTGACCCTTGAAATTGAGGGTCACAAATGAGATTCTGAGTTCCTGTGTGGGTATGAGACTTACAGAAGGACAACCATCACTGCAGCACTCCACCAATCAGACCTATATGGTAAAATGGCTGAACATAAACTATTCCTCACTAAGAGACACATGACAGCCACATGACAGACAAAATCATCTGGTCTGATGACACAAAGAATGAACCATTTGGGCATATTGGGCACTGCACAGCACCTTACAGTCAAACACAGTGGTGGCAGCATCATGGGACTGGGAGATTGCTCAGTATAGCCTCTAGAGATTGAGATCCAGAGATCCAGTTGAGATGGATGACCATGAAGATGACCTTATGATCAATAACCCATGGAGTCATGGATGTGCACCTAGCAGGGCTAAAGTTGCCAAAGTAACTGAACATATTAGCCCTGTTTTGGATGAGCTGCCCCTCAGTTGGTGGCATGGTTTTATTTTTGCTGGTGTGCTTGCATAAATTTAGGCCATAAATGCTAAAGTTAAACAAAATTAAAATGTAATGGTACCTAAAAAATGTAGATAGATAGATAGATAGATAGATAGATAGATAGATAGATAGATAGATAGATAGATTGATTGATTGATTGATTGATTGATTGATTGATTGATCTACTGTATATACTCTCTTCCTGGCAAAGAGCTAAAGTATTTAAACCTCTACTGATGACACTGTCATAACCTTCATAGATCTCCAAACATCTTCATCACAAATCAAGGCATTGAAGACACCTGTAAAAGGGCAGGTGCTCAAAGTTAAAAAGAGCACAGCCTACTGTGTTTTGAATGATCAGAATCATGGTTCCTGAAAAACAGTTATCTCACTTTAGATCTGTCCCTTTTCTTTGTTCTGTATATTGCCAATTATGTGAAAACTCAAATAAGCAATTCCATGTTACACCTAATTGAGTAAACTAAGTTCTGTGGTAGCCATGTTGTTTATAAGTGTTAGCATATTTTTGTGAACTATTAAGGCTCAGATTCCCCTTTGACATTAAGTGTTTTGAAGACGGCATAAATATTGTAGAACTTTATTCAAATTAGCAAAACATATTAAAAGACAAAGTTAAATTGATGCTTTTTTGTGTAGGAAAACAAAAAATATCAGTAGATTTTTTTTTTTGTTTGTGGTCTAAAAGTTAATGAGATAGGGAACACAATTTAAACACTTGTGCTATAGCCCCACCATTTGGCCAAGTGGCTTCATCTCACTTTACTGTCACTAAAGGTCTATTGAAGCTGCCAACCCCTTTACTCGATGTCTTGGAACAGTAGATGAACTTTGTAGTTATTACAGAAGCCCACCTTGGTTTTCAAGGGAACAACTATGTTAGAAGGGTTCTGCACTTTTGAGGTTGACATGTACATTTACATTTACATTTAGGCATTGGGCAGTCTCTCTTATCCCTAGCGAACTGCTTAAGTTTCTGTCATTGGACAGATCCTTACACTGGGTTACTAGGTTACTAACAGTGTTGCACTATATACTAAATACCATCAGTCAAACGCTGTTGGGAGGGATTTTTTGGGAGGGGTTTCCTGGCATGGTCCATAATTTTTTTTAATGTGACAAGGTTTGAAAAAGTTTCAAGTTGTAAAGTTCACTCATTTCATTACCTGTTTTTAATGTTTAATTGGGGTCACTGACCTGTGGTAGCTCTTATATTTCAACTGTCTAGCTAGTGATGTTGGAGAATTTTAAGTATTTCTTCATTATTCCATCCAATTCCATTCACCAGTTTATGAGCAGCAAAACAGAGCAAAAACATGTTCCTACCACCACTTTCTCTACCACCAAACACACAAACGTCTGGTCAAAACTTCTGTCAAGGTTTCTTCCTTGGATGACAAGCTTTCAATTCATGGCAATATAAAACTTGTTTGACTGTTGATGGTGATGCTGTCTTGTACCCAGATGTTTCAACCACTTTTGGAATTTGCAATTGTTTATGGATTTAAAAGACATTCCAGACTTGCACAACTCTATCATCCTTTTTCTCAGATATGCACTAATCTACCTGGACTTCCTATTGTATTGTGTGATGGTCAGTTAAATTAGTGCTGTCAAATAACCCTTTAAATATTTTATGTTGGCACAGAGATGCTGCCAGCTGCAGTCAATCATGATCAGAGTTGGAAAAAAATGGGACTTTCAACACCACTGAATTAATACTCTGTGCGAGTGTATGTACTGTATATTGTCACTCTGTGTTGATATTACACAACAGAAAAATAAATTGAACCTTGTGCTCCAAATTCTTGGGGTTGTCTTCTACTTCCAGGCTAATGAGACAGGTGAAGTCAGCATAATAAAAATGAGCCTCATTTTAATACAAAACCACAAAGTGAAAAGATGCCTTAAATGTAGCCGAAACCGCCTTCAGTAACCTAAAAAATCTCTTGAATGTACTAAGAGGCAGTGGTGAAATGTCAGACCAGTGAAAGCCAAGAGTTATTGAAGTGGTCAGAGGCATACACAAATTATCACTTGTAATTTAGGGGTGTTAATCTCTGCCAGTTGCTCCTGATGTCAGATATTCATTTAAACCTACTCATGCATCCAATCTTGAACACGTCTCTTGAACATATAAATTCTATAAAGAATTTTTTGTATAATGATCAAGACATAGTGCAGTCAGCACTCTTTGGTACGATTCTGTAGTACTAGCTAATGTTATTGGAATTTAAAATATAGCACTATTTTTCTTTAAGTAGCTGGTTGTTTTCATATTCCATGAACTGATGTGGTAGATGCACACTTTGTTCTTCATTTATAATTTTTTGTAAAGTTGTAATTTTTAAAGTTCCTCTCAATTTCCAAAAGTTTCACAAAGCAAACATTTTCTTCAAACTTGCATACATATAATATTGAATTATTAAATTACCAAGCATACAGTATGTATGGCTTATTTTCATTTGAAAACACTCACAAATCCTACAAAAGCAAACGCCTTAAAATGTTGAATAAATGGCAGTAAAAGCTGTCGTAAAGGTAGAAGTCATATGCCATAGTACATATTATTTAACAACAAAACAGCACTTGAAAAGTTTAAAATCTAAAGCCAAAATCCAAAAATGGTCAAATTAAATCGCAATGATGTGAATAAAAATAAAAATGGCTTGGTATAAAAACTGAGAAAAAGATGCTGTAAATCTGTAGTATACCATGGGCATGGTGAGGCACACACACACAAAAATGGAAAACACTTTTGTTTGCTATGTAAATTTGGCCATTCAGCTTCAAGAGCATTAGTGAGGTCATACTATGACAGTTTTTTCCAAAGGTGTTCAGTGATGCTATGGTCAGGTTCAGGCCTCTCAAGCATCTAGTCATGACAAATAATGTCTTTATGGACCTTGCTTTGTGCACAGAGGATCATGCCATGCTGGAAAAGGTTTACTTTTTTGTTTCAGTAAAGACAAATCTTGCGTTTTATCTAGTGTTCTAGACAGTTGTGTGTATTTTTGAGTGAGGTCCACATATGGGTGTGATATTCAATTGCCCATATATAATAGTACAGTAATTCATCACAAACATCATTTAAACCAATGAGTCAAGATTTATGTTACTTGTCTCCTTATGCATAAATATACAAAGACTCAAGAGCACAAGTAGGATATGAATGTTCGTATTTATGGAATTTTCATGGATACCAGATACAGATGATTGTATGTATGATTTATTGCAGATCTATTTGTTTATAAATAAATCTGCTTGCATTCAGCTTGATAAATGAGGCCCATCGTGTGTGTGGTCACAGAACTGAACTTGCTTTACAGCTTGAACATGGAAAGGTCACAGTTCTCAGATCACAGAGGATTTGTAGAGAGCACAGGTCAGGCAGTCCTACAGGGAATAGTAACACATGCACTCACTATTGTGTTTTTTTTACAATAACTAAAGTCTCAGCAACAGCTGGTCTTTCATTATGTGTGACTTCCACTGCTCATTATACAGATAGAAACACAGTTTGTGAAACACAAGTGTGATACAGTGGAACCTTGCATTGCGAGCATAATGCGTTCTGGAAGCGGCCTCATATTACAAAACACTTGTAAACCAAATCAAATTTTCCTATAAGAAATAATGAAAACTCAAATTATTCATTCCACAGCCCAAAAAAATAAATACATACAAATAATTGATACAATATATAAAGTAAAAATAAAACAAATTAATCTGCAATTTACCTTAAAAAAAAAAAAAAAATACAGACAGATAAGTGTTTCCGTTTGTGTGGGCAGGCGCCATGTATTTGTGTGTGTGTGTGTGGAATTAGCTCCTTTCCTCGCCTCGTCTTACACAGTAAAACTCGTCCGCCCTCCACCCACCTCGCTTTTTAAGTTTCACAACAAACACACACACAACGGAATCACTGTTTTAACAGGGGAAAAAAGAAATCTGTCTAATGACACTCGCATGAGCGCATACTAAAAAAATCACTGCTGTAAAGTAAAAAAATGAAATAAAAGCGTGTCTGCGTGTGCGTGTGTGAAGCTGATAGAGTGTGTGTCCGTCCGTGTGTGTGTGTCGGTGTCAAATTACGCGTGCGCACAGGCGAGAGTGTGTGTGTGTGTCAGTGTCAAATTACGCGCACACATATGAGACACGATGAAACGGAGAGGGAGACATTGATTATACCAGTAAGGAACGAGCACTAAGACCCAGGGGAGCAGGGGAGACGATTAGCCACAATTCCGCAGGGCAAGAGAGAGAAAAATCATTGGCTCAGTTGTGATCACTTGCTTGGTGTCAAAATAAGAGTCGCATGCGTAATACATGATACTCGGCAATCGTAAACTAATACTTGCTCGGTTTCCAATTAAAAATTTATTAGAAATCTTTGCTGGTTTGTGGAACACTCGTAAACCACGTTACTCGCAATCCGAGGTTCCACTGTACATGCATAATATTTATAATTCAATTAAATTTTATTTGTATAGCACTTTTAAAAATTGTCATTGTCGCAAAACAACTTTACACAATCAAAAGAATTATTTAAGTTTGTATGAAATGTGAATGTGTATGAATAAAAAAAATGGTCAGATGAGCAAGCCGAGAGAGACAGTGGCAAGGAAAAACTCCCTGAGATGGCAATAGGAAGAAACCTTGAGAGGAACCAGACTCAACAGAAAAGCCATCCTCATTTCGGTGAAACAGAAAGCAGATCTGCATTCATACTGTGTGTTGGGTGGCAGGCAGTTCAGTATAATAGTTGTTAATAGATGTTGATTGATGTTAATATGGAGTCCAGGTAGTTATTGGAGGCTCGGATTGACTTCCAGTCCTGAAATATTGAGCGACTGTAGCCAAATCCGCAGAGAAACAGCTGTCAACATCATGCGAGGCCAGAACCGTCTTCATGGTAGAGTGAAATCGTCCCCAGACATCGGACGCATCCCAAAGAGACACACGGGACATCCATGTGACGAGATCTCCAACCAGAAGCGGGGAACCAGGATGAGTCAGGCAGGTCCAGAGGGTAGAGGGAGTCTGGATCAATGGCAGCTCAGGAACGACATGTTGTAACATTGTAACTTAATATTCATATTAACGTTGCTTTTAGGTTTTATCGGATTAAATAACTAAATATTTAATTAAATAAGCAATATTAAACATTAGTACTTCATTTTATTTAACATTATTGTAAATAAT
Source organism: Clarias macrocephalus (assembly GCA_011419295.1). Lineage (NCBI taxonomy): Eukaryota > Metazoa > Chordata > Actinopteri > Siluriformes > Clariidae > Clarias > Clarias macrocephalus. The sequence continues at coordinate 7,413 of JAAGKR010010431.1, read as the reverse complement.
TTATATTGTATTGTGTTTGATTAATGTTTTGAAACATAATGAAATAATTAAATTAAATACAGTGAATAAAAACAAAGAAGGAGCGGCCTAAGCAAACAGGGATTGGTGTGTGGTCATGGGGAACTCTAGCATTTGCACTTGCCCAGCTTATTCATGTCTCTGGGGGGCTGAATGCAATGCATCTCTCACACTCAATTTATAATGCTATATAAATAGCAATTAGTGACTTTTTGTGTCTAGTGACCTTTTGGACATAGTTTAACTACTTCCTCTACAGGAGAGCCGTCATGAGTGCCTACTTGATGTAAGGATACTCCTCTTGGATTCTACTCCCGGAGTAGTATACATATATAATTTCTGTCTTTCTATCTGTACAGGTATGTCTGTCCAGGCGATTTTGACACAGAATCATGCAAAACTGGCTGGAAAGAATTTAAAAACTTTGCCAGTCCTTCAGTATTCACCAGAAGTTAAATCTGTGCCATAAATAAAATCAAAAAGTTGAGTAAAAGGGATGTTATGAGCAGTTATGTCTCAGATTATGTCACTGCAAAAGACGCTTTTTGGACAAATGTAATGCTTTTTCCCCACAAATGGGCATGGAAGTATGTGGAAGACACAGAAGTGAACATAATGCACCTAAAAAAGGCCGAAATCCTCACAAAACAGAAATGAAGGCACAGCACAGCATGACTTACTCCAAAAAAAGGCAAGTAGACTATAAAAACTGAAACTTTAAAGATTAATGGACAGATTAAAGTATGTTTATTCTTCTTGCTGGAAGTTTGAAACCAGTTTGTCTCATATACTGTAAGCAAACATATCTGCAGCAGCCCGAGGTGAGGGTGTGTAAAATACCCAAACTGACAACACACTATTATGCTCTAAAATTTAAATGTTGAGTAAAAGTGACCTTATGAATAGTCATGTGCCGGATTTAACAATCTACTTTAAACAGGTAACGTATAGACAACTTTACAAAATTGTATTTCTATGTATTACTAAGTTAGGCAGAGAGCTCTGCTGTACAGAAAGACAAGTACAAGACATGAGCTTCAACCTCAAATAATATCAAGAAATAAAATAGTTTTAGCTTTAACCTTTTAACAATTTCTAAAAATTCATTTACTAAAAACTCTTTTATTTATTAACTAAATAAATGCCCCTAAAGGCGTATCAAAAGTCATTTAAATCTATCGACAAAATCACTAAGTTGGCCAAACTGATGCCTTATAGAAGTTACAGGTAGAAAGTCCATCATATTCTGGCTTAAAGTAAAAAAAAATAGACAAGTAAAATAGTAAAGTGGCTTTCCCACTGCTGGTGCAGGAAAACTTTTATTTTTATTCTAAAAGCTGAATGAATATAACGACCTGCCATTTGCAGTATTATCTCTTAGCTGAGCCAATTGAAAGCTGGGGCTTTAGGGTTAATTTGTCCATCGCTCTGCATTTGAATCAACTCCAGATTCCCAGTAGGATGAAAGGCCATCAGTCCCACAGATGAGCTGCAGCACAGGGCCCAGTGGACCTCCTCGAAGAGAATAGATTATAGCCTGTTTGTATGGCTCAGACCTCCATCAGGACAGGAAAACTGAAAAGAAAAACAATAATTAGACATAATTGCTTGTGTCCAAACATGGCCATTAAACCCCCCCTCCGTTTTCTCTCTTCTCTGACCTCTCTCTCTCTCTCTCTCTCTCTCTCTCTCTCTCTCTCTATCTCTTAGTAGCATAGTAGGCTGAAAGCGAAAACACACCACTGTTTTGACAGCTGGGCAGGCAAATATAATTTGTGACAGCTGAAGTGAAACATCTTTAAACACGATGGAAAAAGAGGGGAAAGTAGCAAAAAAATAGCGAGAGAACTAAATTTGATTGTTTTAAAATACATATGCAAGGAGATTTTTTTATGCATTATTATAATAAAAGAAACCTAGAAAGAAAGAAAGAAAGAAAGAAAGAAAGAAAGAAAGAAAGAAAGTCTATAGTAAAATAAATATTTTAGTTAAAAGTGACAAATGTGCGGAATCTATGAAAAAAATTCATTAAAAGTCTGTCTGGATGGTGTCACTCAAAGTTTGACACATTGGATTAATTTGTTGCTCAGTGGTTGTGCCCTTTGATCTCTGGGGTCAAAATGAACTTAGAACAAGGATACCGAAATCATGGCCCTCTCAGCAAGCTGTGTCATAGGTCATCCCTGAGATTTCAAGGTATACAGGCTGAAACAAGGAACATATGTGTATGAATACACATTTGGAACCAAAATAACTCCTGATTGTCTGCCTCGCTAACCTTCATTTAAGCTCCTGTGTGTGTGTGTGTGTGTGTGTGTGTGTGTGTGTGTGTGTGTGTGTGTGTGTGTGTGTGTGTGTGTGTGTGTGTGTGTGTGTGTGTGTGTG
>JAAGKR010010430.1:3285-20592 GCA_011419295.1 Clarias macrocephalus | reverse complement strand
TGTTATAATAAACAGTACACCACACATGAAAGGACGACTTTCTCAGAGTTTTTTTAGAGTTTTTTAGATATGTATAGTCATCGGGTTTGTGCACAAACCGTTACGGTGTTTTTGATGCTTTCCATGTTATTTCTGCTCTGAAAGTATTGGACAAATGCAGTAGTACAGTATTTTGTCAAAAGTGGGTAAAAATCAATTTGAAATTTTTGAATTGTATTGTAATTAGTTTGTGAAAAGCTATATTGTAGATTGTAAAAATTGTATTGTATAAACTGTAAAATTGTATTGTTTGAAAGGTTTTGCAGATAATTGAAGTGTTTTATTTACTTTAAATATTTGTTTATTGTACACCTGAAAGATTTTATTTTATTTATATTTTTTCAGAATATTTTACAGTAATCTAGGGCAGAGTTCAAACATGCATTTGATACATTTTCATAGTCACTGATAATAAATTGATTGAATGTCTTATTCAATATGAAAATAACTTCTTTATAGTTCCCAAAGGAACACATTAGACATCATTAAGGTACAAAAAGGCTTGTCACTGAGGGTGGACCTTCAAGGACAAGATTTGTACCTTTGATTAAGGAACAATAATGTACCAACAAGTTTATAAAACAAATGGTAGTTTTTGGTTGCCCATGGTACAAATAAGACTTTCTACGATAACCCTGGGTGTTTATGAATGAGTGTGCATGGTGCTGACATTCCATCCAAGGTGTATTCCTGCCTCCAGTGCTCCTTTCATAGTCATCAGAATAACCACAATCTATCAGAATGTAATATAAAGATGGGAGGACATGCTGCTGCTGTCAACATGACTGGATGATTGTTTGACTGAAATATCGTTATAACATCAGTATGATTTTCCTGGATAACATGATTTAATAATATGATTTTCCTTTTAATAACAAAAGAGTCGCTCTCATCATCTTTGAGCCATCTTCAACCATTCAACCACTCTGTCTTTTGATTCTTAACATGAATCTCAGATGGATGTATTAACAGATAAATATTACATTTTCTATCAATACATTTTAAACTGAATAATATATTCATATTTAGTTGTATCACTACTGAGTAGGATAAAAATCTGTCAGTAAATTTTAGTCTGGTTTAGCCCTAAGAAGTCATTTACACAATACTTTGCTAAATATTTGATATAAGAATGATAAACTAAGATATAAGCCTAATGTCAGGACACTCCCCTTCTTCAAACCACGAACATGAATAGTAAAAAGCATTTTAATATGATATTAAATTACATTAAATGTTAACATGACACATTAAACAAAACTATTTACAACAATTTATATTACATATGTACAGGAATTTAAATCACACATTCTGTCTTTATTTTAATAATCAACTGAAGCAGGCAGAGAGTTTAACACCTCTTCCAAGGCATTGGTGTCCAGGACTGGTGGAGATTTAAGACCTGCACTGAGATGGGTGTCTCTGCTGTGGGTGTCTCTGCTCTTAGTGTCTCTGCTGCTAGTGTCTTTGCTGTCTGCCACAGATAGATTTTCTTTACCAAAAAGATACTGATCTAGGGCAGAAAAGTCATCGTAGTCCAGAAAAGAGTGATGATACAGATCCATCCGAATGGAGGTTTCCTGATAGTCCAAGGTGCTGTAAAAAGGAATTAAACAGAATTCTTGCAATTACTAAAGGGACCAGAGTAACACTTCATTTGCACCTATTTGACTTCTGAAATGGTTCTACTACAGCTAACAACTCACCTGATCTGGGTGAATAACGGCTCAGTCATGCAGGACAGTAAATCTTCAGGGAAATGAGGTGGGGATGGCTCTCGATCAGGTCTTCTTGGTGAGGCTGTTTTCTCCAAACTCACTGCAAAATTACAAAGCTATTAAGTGTGTTGTTTTGACTCACTCCCTATGTGAAAAGACACTGTCTAATATTGTGTGACGGGCAGGCTTGTGTTCATGGATTAAAAGGGTATAAACTTGGCATTTGATTTAAAAGCATGATGCAATTCACTTTTGACTGTTACCTATTTTATTCAAGAAAATAAATGATAAAGCATGTTCATTACGCTTTAAAGGAAAATCAGAGTTTGGGGGACATCTTATATATGTTAGTATACAATGATACACTATTTTACAGACAGCTGGACTTAAATTGTTTAAGGATAAACCTGAAACCAAACCTCACCATATCCAAACAAGCACGGTCGTAATGAATCCTACTATGATGATTATTATTATTATTATTATTATTATTATTATTATTATTATTATTATAGCTTACTTGATCTCTGCAGCTGGGCCTGGGCTTTGGCTGGTGAGGCATCAGAGGACGTTTCTGGAGAAGTCACTTCCAAGCCGACTTGCTTCCTCTTCTGGTGATGTGGAGTCAAATCATGGTCTACATTGAAGGAAAGAAATGTTTAAGAAGCAATACAAAAAGGGACATAAAACAGCACAAAGTCTCAGGGCTGATCTTTTTGTATTGATATTTTTTTCTGTTTACACTGCAGCAATTTAAATTTAATTTATTAATGAATGACATATTGCATGTTTTAATGGTTTATAATCCAAGTGACAAGTTAATTCCTGTTCTCACTTATGTTATAGCAGCAATAAACAGTCATTCCCACACCTCACTCTTTCTCAACAATTATGAGAATTACAATGTTAAACAAGACCACTGTTGTATCCATTGATTAATCTTAAATATTTTGGAGTGTCTGTACAAGTCCTTGGTTAGAAGCTTTTTACTACAGAAACTAGGGATATAAGTAATTATTCATTAATTTAAAAAAAATCCTCTAAGAATTCACCCAATATTCCTCATAATATTATACCACAAGAGGAATGAACTTGTTGTAACACTGGACACGGTACAGTACATTTGTGTGGAGTTGCTTTTCAATGAGAACAGAGAGAAAAAAAAGCAAGATTTTTGACAGCCTTAATTATTTCCTTAATTATTTTTAAACTCTGTTTGTTTGAACTATTTGGTCTTCATTTATTTGTTCCACATAAATAACTTCTTAGAACAGGGTTACTTGAACTATTTAAAGAACACTTAAACTGAGAAAAAATGTGCATTATTATTATAATAACTTTTTAGCAGAGTTTACTACTGCATTTGGTACGGGTGCTACAATCATTGATACTGACTTCAAAAAGAATAATAAAAAAAATTCACGTAAATTTGCATATGCAAATTGTTCACAAAAACGTTTGCAAATACTCAACTTTAAGGGTGGTTTTGTGTAGTAAAGGAATACAAAAATAGCATTTTTACCAGAGAATATTAGATTGTTCTGTATAGCTGACGGATATAACGGATTGGGAATGACTGCTCACGTATTGCATAAATTGTCTAAATAACTGAGTACTTAAATGGCGAACATAACGCGTTAGATTACTCGTTACATTAAAAAAGTAATTCAAGTACTCTAACGCTTTGTAAGGACTGTAACGTTTGTACTTTGTAACTCGTTATACCCAACACTGGTCATGGTTGACCTGTTTGTCTTGATATTTTGCTTATTATCTGAAAACCTTGTGCACCTCACCTGGAAACTGAAGGCTGTGTTCCCATTTAAGCCTCGTTGCCTCTAGGTAGTAGGGCATCTTCTGGTCTTCACTCAGCTTCCTCCACTCGATTCCAAGCTGCTCACTGACCTCAGCAGCGCTGGCATTTGGATAGGCCGTGGCCACAACAGACCGGTGTTTTCTTGCCCAAATAATGTAAGGATTCATTGGCCTCTTGATGCGACTGTTTCTACCCTTGCCTTTTGATGTTTTCAGGTCATCTGGAAAAATTAAAACACTAATAAGTTAAATCTAAATTATGATAAACAACATTTCTAGTTTTAAGCAACCTATTTATTTCAAGGCTATTTGTGGTTTTAGTTTTATGTATTATTTATATAGCATCTGTAACAAGAGTCCTTGCAAAGCAGCTTTACAGAATAAAAAAACTATGAAAATATGTTTAAAGTGTGAGTATTGATCATAATGAGAGATTAGTTTATCCCTGACGAGCAGGCCGAGGGCAACGGTGGACTTGACAAACTCCCTGAGATGACAATAGGAATAAGCCTTGAGAGGAACCAGACTAAACAAGGAGTCTCAGGTAGAAAACTGTAGGAATCTCAGTCCTGAACTATTGAGTGACTGCAGTCACAAGTCATCAGATAACAGCTGTCTGCATCAGCCGAGTAAAGGACCTTCATGGTCAAATAAAACCATCCCCAGTCACAACACGTTTTTCAGGCAGACTACACGGGTCCATCATATGTGGTATATATTTCCAAACCTTACTTCTCCACTGCATATTTCACACAGAATTTTGTAAAAAAAAAAAAAATTTTATAAATAAAAACTCATTGTTTTCATTTATGTGCGTCTTCTGCGATGCATTCCCACAAAACTCAAGTAAGGCTGGCAATGACACAACGTAACCAGCTCTCTTATCTTCTGAGGTGGTGTGGTTTTAGGCTGATGAAATGATATATACATATATTTTTTTGCCATCTCGCAGTCTCCAACCAATTAAATCGTTTAATACAAAGGATTCGTTTCTGTTTACTTCCTTAATTAACCTCATGCCACCAAAAGAGAAATTGACAACAATCACCTCATCTGCAGGATTCATGCACAATGTAGCCGGCACTCCAGGTCAGTTCATAAGTTCAAATGCTGAAAATGCTTCTTCTGCTGATGAAAATTTCTTGCAAAATTTTAATTCTTAAAATTAATTCTTAAATAATTAAATGGTATTAATTAATCCTGACCTCCAGCTTAGATGAATTCTCAAATCAGGTGTTGATAAAGGAGGTGTTGATAAATCTTTTGTAAAATTAGCTCATTTATTTATTGTGACCCATTGTTTAAAAGATTATGTATCCCTTAGACCCATAGTTTTGATTAAATATTTTTACCGCTGTTATGCGCTAAAACATGTTCGTACTTAACACGGGCACAGTTCTGTAGCTTCTCGCTCATCATGTTAGATTTACAGTTAAATGTCAACAGAATATTATAAACAATAACTAATAAAAATAAATCATTGCATTCTGAATCAAAATTGAGCCCATAGGAACCTTTTACAAATAGGCTAAGGGGCTTTAATGTCTAGTACAACCACAGCACCACGGCATCACCAAGAAAAGTCTGTGGTCTGTTTATATATATATATATATATTTTATGTGTGAATACTGAAATTTGTAATTTTAAAAATAACAAGAATAATAAAACAAACTGATTATTTTAGACTCAAGAATGCTGCCCTTCCAAGTTAGTCTTGACTGTTAGAGTGAGATTTTATGACTAGTCTACCAGTTAGCAGTTTAGCAAGCCTCATAAAAGCTCGCGCTCGCTCCCTACCTGTTGCTGAAGGAGGCTGAGCGAGGCTCGTGCTCACAGCAAATTGAGTAAAACTCTGGCTGTCCTCTTTACTCATCATCTCCTTGTTGTTTTACTTCTCTAATAAAATCTTGAGCTCAAAGTTGAAGATCTTTATCGTTGTCGTGCTAACTAATAAAATAATTTCCAGCGTCTTGTTCTAATATTTAAATGTAATCAACATAGCCTACCTACGCCACCGTAACCACGGTGATGGATGAGCCAATGAGCAGCCTTAGGCAATAAGGAGTTGGTAGTGTTACAATGAGCAATGACATTTTCACCTAGAGGGCTTGTTTCTAATAGTACTTACTTATTTTAATTAAAAAAAAAAACTTGGATTAACAGTTTTGCTTCGGTAATAAAATTTGTTGATGAGAGCTTTTTCTTTTTCGCATTTTCACTATTTTACAGTGAGTGAAATAGCGCCCCCAAAATATATTGAGGTTAACCACGGTATTGTACTCCCACCGTAAGCTAATATCATTTCCTAATAAGAGAAGCCCGGCTGAGTTCGCTTGTATAATTTATTTTTTATACCATAGTGTTATACTTTTATTCTTTCAATATTGTATTTGTATTTTTCATTAGTTGGAGGGTTTAGGATATGGAAACGTATTTTACAGCAGTACACAAATTTCGGCGTGGTTTTAGAGTCAATCAAGTGACTGACAACTCATTTGACCAATAACATTTAATATCGCTGAAATCAGGCGTCTGTTTGAAGCAGTAGGGGCGGAGTTACCTGCCAATTAATTCAAGCAGCCAATAGCTATTTAGCTTCCTTCCAGCTTTCCCAAGTCAGCTGAAATCAAGTGTCAAATACACTGCACGTGCTTATGTTACAGCCAATTAATTATATGTCTAACCTAATATGCTACGCAATGGACGGGCCTTTTTTGTATGAAATGTCAAGAGTTTTTTTTTTCTGTTTATTGCGGGAAAAGAAGAAAAACGGCCGGAGACTTGCAAAGCGCTTATGGATACTCCTTGTGTAATGACATTTTAACAACAACGTTCGACTCATAATGCAGAAAAAAACCTTCCACCAAACGGAAACTCGACTCATGAGGTGTTTGAGTTTGTTTGGGGAGAGTTTGATGTAGAATTAAACCAGATCAACAGCGAATCGGACTTGTGACAGTAAGCATAGGCGTGATCGCGTCGAGGAGGACAGGCTATCCAGGGGACTGGATCCTCTCCATTAGTTCGGGATACTTTTTTTTGTAGTTGTACTATAATAGCCATTATTATGTGGCGTGTGCATGTAACATTAAACGGAAGTGTGGAGAGAAGAGTATGTGACTGTGTTATCTACACATGCCTGTGCTATGGAAAGTCTGATGGTAAAAAGATAAGAAGTAAATGCAGATGAGGAGAGGTAGGTTTTCCTTGTCTGCTGCTGCTCCTCTTCATCTCCTAACTTCTTACAGGATGCCCATGTTTAAATTATATACGTGTTGTATTGTTTATTATATTATCTTAATATATTTTTATCATTAATTTTTTTCTGTATAGATATAACTTGCAGTATTTGTTTTTGTGGTATTACTGATGCTCTTGTAGCTGAAAAGGTTTCATGCAGTTCTGTTTTTTTTGTTAGCCGTTTATACTTTTATTTATAGCACATGCTTACATAAATGTTATAGGATGCTATAAGAGCTTGCATAATTTTTTCTCATTATATTATATCTATTTTATATATATATATATATATATATATATATATATATATTTTTTTTTTTATGACCTTTATCATAATCAACCACAAAAAATAGAAAAAAAAAAGAATCTGGTTCAATGCCATATGTGTTTTTCTGCTTCCCTGCGATTATATACTTACAAAAAAAAACTGTTTTCTAGTTCTTAACCAACAAATACATTGTATTTTCTGAAATATATTTATTTGATCATTTTGAGAAATCTGTGTCTAAAGGATCTGTCAGCATTCATTGGCTTAGAGGCCATGTACCGCCCCCTGCTGTGGGTAATGGGTACTGCGCTTTAAATGAGCTAAAGCAGTCTAAAAATTTGGTAGACATTATAGCCATATAAACAAAACAACATTTTCTATAACTCCAAGTCTTAAAGCACTAACTATTTAATGTCATGTAAACAGCTAGATGAGGAGTTTTGAAGACATGTGTGGGGGATAAAAACGTAACCGGTGCCTGTAAGAAACTTGACCTGTATGCACAAAGTTGCCCGTCCGAGATCTGTGCTTTGAGGTTTGGTCTTATAGACGCTGATCTACTGTCATGATCATTTTAGGGCAGGTTCACAGGAGGTCATGACCATCAAAATTTCAATGTGGTACATGGGTAAGCTTCAGATCATTACTCATATTCTGTGGAACTACATTAATAACATCCTTTATTTTAGCCTTCCATTATAATTTTACTGTTAAATTTTGAGAAGGGGAAAAAGGGAATTCAACATGTCTAAGATGTTTGCCTATATAATAGTACAGCATGCATCTGTCCAGTGAAGTTTAGTTCATGCTTATGTTGGTAGGAAGTCCTACTGTGCCCTTCACCACATCTAATTTAAATCTATCTGTAAAAATAGATTTCCATTGCTACATTAGCTCCAGAGCATAACCAGACACCAAACATCGCTTGACAAGAGTTGTAGGCAGAACACTGGTGATATAGGAATTTTCACCCCAAAATTTTTATTTAAACCAAACTGGTTCTCTTCATAATGAGAATACTTTTATAATGTATGCTATGGTGTATTACTACAGGAAACATCTGTTTTGTCTGTAAAGTTGGACAGTTTACGATAAAAAAAAAATAAAATAAAAAAAAACAGTTTCCCCCCTATTGCCATTTCCACTAAAAGGCTATAAAGCATAGATCACTTGTGAAGAGCATGAACACTCTAACAGCTGAGAAATTTAATAATAAAAAAAGGTTTTTATGAGCCATATGAAAAGAAATATTTGGTATTTCTCACAGATTGACATGCTCATTATTCACAAAGTGTGTTTGTCTCTATGCTGAGCACACAGTAGCCATGCATGATGTGCGACACACCATAAGAACCCATCCAAGTTTAGTGACAACATACAAAAATAAAATTATTAGGTACAAAACTTTCAGAAACAATATACATATCACAGGATCTGTCCTTTACCAGAAGAACGATATGTGATATTTAAAATGGACGCATATTAACGTGTCTTTTTCTCACACCAGGAAAGTTACACCTTTTTATATCTATCTCTTAGGAGATGAAGAACATTTCCTGCCTGTACATGTGTATTCATAAACCTTCAGCTCAGGCTACTGTCAGCAGTCCATGGCTTCTTTACAATCCGATTTTGTAGTTACATGTTTGTTTAGTGAATAAAGACTGGAAAAGGATGAAAAACATCAGTAGAAGGTCTTTAAGTTACCATACTTTCTTACCAAAATTATGCTTTTTTTTCCCTTCTTGTAGCGCAGGCTAAGACTTATAGAACCAAGTAATCCTCTGGTTTTTAAATGGGTACGCCTTTGAGCATCAATATTAGATGTGTTTTAACTGAACCCAACAAAATATTACAATATTAAGTACAATAAAATGCCTAGTAGATAAAGGCTACATGAATATCCCGGGATTGTACAGTCAAAAAGTCTTAGACACATGTACAGAACATTTACAATAATTATGATATGAAGTTTCTAAATATAAAAAACATTGTATAAAGTGCAGTAAACAGTACATAAACGAGAAAGAAAAGATGATGGGCTGTTTTTAGCATTGTAGACAACTTGCAGCAGTCCTTCCGTAGATCTGTTTGTCAGATTTGTTTAATCATACATTGCTGTGTAGGTCTTGAGCCACCCTCATTTGTTCATATTTAATTTAATGACGTGATGTAGATTAAATTAGAGAAATGGGAACAAATGTTTTACTGCGACAGACTGCAATGTCTAATCAGCAACCTCATTTCCCCCCTCGTCAGTTCCAACCACTCAGCATCACCAGTATACTAATCACCAGCCTGATCATCTGCACCTGTTTCTCACTAGTTCATGCCATAAGTTTGATGGTGTTTTATACTTAAATGATTTAAAGGTCACGGAGTGCCTCAACAAAAAATTTATAATAATTTCTCTAAAACTGGTAAGGTGCAACTAGACTGAAAATGAGAGAAAAGAAATGAGAGAAAAAAACTTCAGGAAGCCTGGAAAACTATTGCTCAAGACTATATTAAAGTACAAGACAATCTGGCTCTTTGGAAGCAAAATATGAAGAAATGAGATCAAGACTTATTTATCATCAGGTTTTATATGAAAAGTTTTACCTGAACAAACTATAAGAAGGCGATGATGCCTGAGATTTTTGCACGGTGATGTTTTTATCCATTAATCAGACAGAATTTGAGTAGTATGCTTTTGAAGCAACCTTTATGCCAGAAAATATCATGCAAAATCGTTATGAGTGTCAGTGATTGTGAGTGAGCAGCTCGAGATAAATGTTTGTAAACATTTAAGGCCAAAAATGTACTCCAGAAATTCTGTTCTCTGCATGTTTAGACAATTTTTCCTTTAAAAAAAAAAGAAAGAAAGAAAAATCAGGCAGTTGTTTTGGTATCTAATTGTAAAGCCAAGTGTACTTGTAATGAGAATGTAAAATCACTCACAGCACAGAAATAAAACTATTCTGAGCCTGTGAAATTTGCTATAATTTCCTGCTTTGGTCCTGGTTTCAGCGTAACCTGGATTTCAGAACAAAAGAAACACATCAGATATGTTAAACCGATTTCAAGACATTTTAACCTCTTCAGTCTTTTCATCATCTGAAACGTTCCACATTAGCATGCAGCTTAAGAAATGAAGGAGCTCTTTTGATAGACCGTGTTTGCTAGAGCTACTACACTACCACCACCATTGCAGCACTTGTTTCTATTTTACAAGCCAAAGATTGTTTTTAAATAGCAGTTCCAATTCTCTACCAACTCCATTTTTCATTACACGGTGATCTCTTCTTTTCACCATCAGCCTCTGAGGAGCATTAGCTTCTTCCTTCATCTGGAATATGATATACTGTATGAGCAGAGCCTGTCCTTGTCCTCATGTTTGAGCAGTGATTGTGAGAATCTTATGGTTTCTCCAGAGACATCACATCCAGGGTCTGAGACTTCAGCAGCACAGTTCCTAATACCGTTCCTTCTTTGACAACCGGCAGCACGAGCTCATTAACCTGTGAGGGAGAGAACGAGAAAGCCAGGACAGCATGAAGATATTTAGGCAAGACATAGACAAACTTACAGACAAGAATTCAGAAGGTAAAAAAAAACTCCCTAATACGTAACTATATTTTCATTATTTCTACAGCTCATTATTACTGGGATGTTTTTACACCACAATGTTCATGCTCAGACTTCATTCTGTACAGTAAGTAGCTTTTGCTTGTATTAGGGCTCCTTTTAGTATCTTATTTTCATTTCTGCTAGCACCTCATTGTATTTGAAAGCCCTGCACAAATATGCAAGACATGAATATACATCCATAATTTTATGCAGCAAAAAATTGTCGCGTTTTTGAGCAAGCACAGTTCATCTATTAATACTTAAAAACCTTGTTGATTTTCCTTTAACAGTGTTAAGAACAGCAAACCTGCCTAGGCATAGAATGGAATAAGAGGGTCTTTCTCTTCCAGCACAAAGACATCTTTCAGAAGGCCAAGGTCGAGCAGGTCATGACACACGTCAGGTCATGTTTTACTCTTTGAATTTAACTGAACATTATACAAGTTTTTTCTGAACAAGTACAGTGGTCCCTTGGCATATGAATTTAATCCGTTCCGGAGGCGAGCTCTTAAGACGAGATTTCGTCTTACGAAACGCATTTTCCCAGAGGAAATAATGTAAATGCAGATAATTTGTTCCAGCCACCCAAAGTAAGAAGAAAGTCCATGCTTAGACTGACAAGAATTATAGCCTCTTTCAACTTGAACTGCTTAAAATTCTTTACTACTAAGTATGATTTTTGAAACCAATAGTAGTCATAATAATGGAAACAAATTTTGGTGCATACAATTAATCAAAAACTATGGGTGTCTGTTTACTTCTTGCATGACTGCTTCTAGTAGAATAGGGTATATTACAGGAAAAAAAAGCTTGAGAGCCTGCTAAACTCACTCACTCATCATCTATACTGCTTAATCCTATTTTCAGGGGCCTGGAGCCTATCCCAGGTGACTTAGGACACGAGGCGGGGTAAACCCTGGACAGGGTACCAATACATCGCAGGGCACAGACACACACTCACTCACACACTATGGCCAATTTGGGAACATCAATTAACCTAACCTACATGTCTTTGGACTGTGGGAGGAAACCGGAGTACCCGGAGGAAACCCACCAAGCACGGGGAGAACATGCAAACTCAATGCACACAGAGACGGGAATCAAGCCTGACCGGGGATCGAACCCGGACCCTGGAGGTGGAAGGCGACAGTGCTAACCACTACACCACCGTGCCGCCGTCTGTTAAACTATATTAATTATTTGAATGCACATTTCTTAAATACTATGTATATCTTCACTGAACAAATAACACATTTAGTCATTGTCCAAAGTTTTTTTTTGCACAGAATAAAATGTGGCATTTCATATAAGAGTGTAATGTTATAATGCATGATTAGCTAATTAGTTAAGTGTGTTAAAACCGACTATGCACTTTTTAAAACATCCATTATTTGACTCTGATAAGCATCTTTTATTTATTCTCTATACATGTTTAACTGCAAGACTGTGTATTGGGCTAACTGGAAAGTGCGAAACGTTTCACTGTAAGTCAGGATGCACTTCAGCACACTGTTGTTACAGCTGTTACAACAGAAAGTGCTGTACATACCAAATAAAAACCTTTTATCTATATTTTGTAGACTTTTATATACTTTTAGTATGTAACATGTTTTGTTGTAATGCGCTGTAATGTGTGTACTAATAAAAATCATACAGTCCAGAAAACATGATCTGTAGCAGACAGTGAAGTTGCTCCTTTACTACTAAGGTGGAACGTTGTGCTAAGAGCTCATGTCCCATGCTACTTACTGCAGTGTGTGGGATTCTTCATGTCTTCATGTACGTACATGGATGAAAGTGTGTCCCCACATCCTGGCTTCGGTGGAACACACATCCCATCACACTGCTGTCTTCTAAGCACACATGAAGTGAAAGCAGGACACACATGCACACGTTGATGTAGCTCCATCTAGTGTTCTGTGTGTGTTACAGGAAAGACAAAGGTGCAGCAGGGTGTGCAAGGGCATTTCGAGTCACTGTGTTGTGCTGGAAGGGATGTCTGGGTCATTTGTGACTGGGGCTGATCAGAGTGGGAGAGGGAGGGTAAACGAGGGCCACGTTGACGCGCTCGGAGCCGTTCTTAGGACAGATGATCTCAGTCAAGCCCTCGGGTCGGGGCTGGCTCAGCAACTCGCCTGCAAGAAAAACATACACACACACGTTACACATTATTTAATGATGAGAACACAATGCGCTGCATATACTGTACTACAACACCAAAAGTTTATGGACACCTGACCAGCATATGTGCCTTTTTGAACATCCTAGCGAGCATTCAGTCATCAGGTCAGACAACCCACATATGGGTGTCCACACTTTTGGTCATAGTGTATACGTAGTGCTTTTATGATATCTACACAACCAGCACAACTTATTATTGATTTCTCACAGATTCTATTTCAAGGCACGTTCACAACCAAAATACCATTTATGTTGATAGAAAATAGAGATTATAGTCAATAGTTAAATTTTTTCCCATTATACAGCTACTGAAATGAAAACTCTGTACCTTATACTTTTTCTAAAATCTATAGAAAATAAACTACAACTTTCAAGTTTTATCACCTTTTATTGTGTTTACAGTACTTTAAATATTTGCTTCTGTTAAGATATTGTTTGTGGTCACTAGGGGGCAACAGTAACCTGTTCTGGTGCTGAAGGAGGCTCAGTGCATTACTGAAGAGAGCAAAGCACATACTCAATGAAAACGTATAATACAGGTCAATCCAAGTATCATCATCATCGTCGTCGAACATTTCATTTAAAAATACCTGACATTAGATGATCCTGGAGTATTCTGTGTTCTTTCTGTGCTCATGCAGAAAGTTTACTCCAATCTCCTCTTTCCTTGTAAATATTCATTTACATTTTACAAAAAGGAGACAAGCTAGCCATCTAACAGTAATGACATTTATATTTTTCTCCTCAAAATAGCAACTATAAAGACGGTCATTTATTTAACTAGAAAAGTTGTACCTATTGTAAATAATTTGATATTTAACATTCAGATTTGTTCCATGCTTGGTAAAAATGCTTTTACGCATGCACACGTATCTGATTAAGAAGGAAACGCCTGAAAAGTTGTGTCAAGACGTGTGTCCTGAACATCCTTGCTATATTGTCCTGGCAACTTAACATAGAAGATAAACACAAACAATGGCTAAATTGTCTAAACACAGCCAAACACATTACAATCGAAACCTCAGAGCAGTTCAGCGATGTGTGATTTCATCATTATAAAAGCATTCGGTATCACAGATAATCCCATTTAAGGAAATACTTTCAATCGTGTGTGTGTGTGTGTGTGTGTGTGTGTGTGAAACAGAGTGCTCTATCTGTGTGTGGTGTACACAAAATCATTACCGGCACGATCAGAAACTGCTGCTGAAGTGTCAAGACAGGTTTGGTAATTCTTAATGAAAATAGAGAATGCTTTCCCATACTGAAGAGGGTATGACTCACCCTAAGTAACTGAAACGCTTTAAAAAGCTGCGGTAGTATCCCGGCTCATGGTTACGTCAACTCGTACGTTTTCCACATGATAATCAGTTCAGTGCAGCACTTAAGCCATTAGTCTGATTGATTTTCAGCTCTACTGAGAACAGAAGGGTGGGGCCGGCCTGGGTCAAGACATCGGAGTTAATGGAGCCACACAAAACGATGCACAAGATTGCACATATTTAAAATACCACACACACACCACGATTAGCCATAACCTCATGACCACCTATTTGCTACGAAAACAGCGATGATTGTGTGTCCCGACACCTTTCCAAGGAAACCAGCATGAACCGTTTCAGCAATTAGAGTTTCTTTCTGTTTTCAGCACATCAAAATCAGGGACAAAAAGTTCACTTGCTGCCTAATGTACCTACCCACCTCCAGGTGCCATTGGCATGAGATACTGTAACTGTAGCTACTGTAACAAGGCCAAATTGGTGCAAGGAATTAAAAACTGGGAACCAGCAAAATGGTCATGGGTAGCCAAGGCCTACTGATACACATGGGAAAAAAAGGCTGGTCCATGAACTCTGATCCGATGTATATGAGCTACTGTAGCTCAAATTACTGAAAAGATTGATGCTGGTTTCCATTGAAATAAGGTGTCAGGAAACAGTGCATTGCTGATTTGGTTGCACAAAGGTAGATCTACTCAATATTAAGCGTGTGGTCAATAATGTTATGGCTGATCAGTGTACGTACACACACACAGACAGACACAGACAGACACACTGTGCATCTCAAAATTTAAACAACATGAGTTTTTTTTTTTAAATTTAATTTCAATAGTAAGAATCACATTCTAGATTCATTACATGTATGAACTGGATGCTCTACATGGGCAGTGGTGGCTCAGTCAGTCAAGGTTATGAGTTACTGATCAGAAGGTCAGAGGTTCAGAGGTTGCCCTTGAGCAAGGCTCTTAACCCTATCTGCCCCAGGAGCGCTGTATGCTAGCTAACCCTGCGCTCTGAACTCAACTTCCTAACTGGAAGATGCGGAAAAAAAAAATTGCACTGTGCTGTAAGGTACATGTGACAAATAACTGAATTTAATATTAATGTGAAAATAAAGCCCATTTTTGTTGTCTAGAAGACGATCACTGATCATTGTAAGGTCATCAATGTAAGGGCTGGCTGCTCACAGAGTGCTGTATTAAAGCATATTGATGCAAAGTTGAATAGAAGGGAAGAAAAGAGTGCACAAGCAACAAGTTAAGACATACAAAAAACTGTGAAAAGCACCTATTTAGACATCTATTTAGTCCGCATCGTTCATGTGGATGTTACTTTGGCATGTACTGTACCAGCTACCTGAACATTGGTAAGTTTAAGTTTAAGTACACCAAGTACATGCCTTTCATGGAAATAGTATTCCCTGATGGTAATGGCCTCTTTCAACAAAATAGTGTGCTGTGACACACTATAGATGTGGTTTGGGAGAGATTTGAGAAATAAAACAAGTTTAAGGTGTCAAATGGGCCTTAAATACTCCAGATCTCAGTCCAATCAAGTATCTGCAAGTCTGATTCATTGAAGCCCCACTTCACAACTTATATAATAGGATATATATACAGAATCTTCTATTGACAGCTTGGTCCTAAATACCACACACCTTCAGGAGATCTAGTGAAGCCAATGCCTTGACAGGTCAGGGCTGTTTTGTTGGCAAATAAGGACCTGTTCAATATTAAGGTATAATGTTTTGTCTGGCACTGATACTGATCAGCCTTTGGTTTATTCACATGTTTGGATTTATTTTCTACATTCTAGAACATTACTGGAGATTTCAAGTCTACGAAATAATTACCTAATGCTGTACATGTTAAGTAATAACATCAACAGTCAGTTGTTATTTTAAGACACGTACAGTAGGTCAGCTGTTCTGGAAAATTTCTAGCAGGAATAGTTTTGTCAAGTGCATTTGCAAAACCCATCAAGCACCATGGTGAAACTGGCTCTCATGAAGACCTTCCCAGGAAAGCAAGACCAAAACAAAAGTTGTTCATTTAGGGTTACCAGCCTCAAAAATGACCAATTAACCACACCTCAGATTAGAGCCGGTGTGAAGGCTTTACAGAGCACACGCAGCAGAAACATCTCAATATCAACTGCTGTCAGCACACAGGAACTGGATTCCAAAAGGCCAAAAGGTTTGTTTACTAAAACAAATGGTAGATGTTTAGCTCTAGTGTTACCATAAGTAGCAGCTGGGCCAGCCGCCATGCCACGAACATGCGAAATGCAAATATTTGCTAATAAGAATAAAGGGATGGCTGGTTACTGACAGTAACGTCGATCTGATGCTCATGTAAACTTGAACTGAAACGTTTGTTGCAGTCAATCAGGTTTCTTCATGCATCCTTCTGTTACCATGTTCAGTACGCTGCTACTGCTGGAGCCATGATGCACGACACACCTACAACGCCACTAGCAGGTTTATATTTTGATTATGTGTATGGGAAAGGCAGCGAATAAAGAAAATAAAGCAACTACCCATGAATAAAAAACTTATTGTTCAGTTGTAAGTTGCACACACCATACGCATTTAGGTATGTCTAGTATTTAGTCTAGTTGCTGCCCAAGTCTAGGCGTTATAGTTATCAAGTAAACGTTGAAAATCTATTTTTATAATTGGGACTAAGTGCAACTCAAGTGTCCATCTCTGATCTATCTCAGAACTGAATAATAATAATAATGGGTCATGGGCACTTAGTTTCACTGGTACCGAAGCTGTTTTCTGACTATCTGAGTCATGCGGTAGATCATTTCCCTGCATGAGTGACCTCAGCACTGCAGCACTCCATCCTGCCTCCCTCTGCTCTCGCCTCAGGACTCACAGCACAGGAATGTGCCATTCATCCTCCTTTCCTTAATACCGTTTCCAGGTACAACACACGTCCACATTCCTGTGCTGCGGTTCTCTCAGCCTCGTCTGTTCCCCTGCCAGGTTCTCCAATGCGCTCGTTTTTTTCCTCACTCTCT
The DNA here is from genome assembly GCA_011419295.1 of Clarias macrocephalus. Taxonomy (NCBI): domain Eukaryota; kingdom Metazoa; phylum Chordata; class Actinopteri; order Siluriformes; family Clariidae; genus Clarias; species Clarias macrocephalus. Next base: position 3,417 of record JAAGKR010010430.1, on the reverse strand, counting down.
CTCTCAGAGGAGCTGTTTAAGAGCCTTAAAAGGAAACCTGCTGTTTCCCTCCAGTCTGCTGGAAAACATTTCTTTTCCTGTTCCACAGAATTTCCTCCATTAAAAAAAAAAGAAAAGAAAAAAAAAAAAGGC
>JAAGKR010010428.1:7500-20568 GCA_011419295.1 Clarias macrocephalus | reverse complement strand
TGAGACAGGTGAGTGAGACAGGTGAGAGAAGTGGGACATGTGGAAGAGAAGTAAGACAAGGGAGAGAGAAGTGAGACAGATGTGAGACAGGTGAGAAAGAGACAGGGGTTGACAGACATGAGAAAGTCGAGACAGGTGAGAGGGAGAAGTGAGACGAGAGAGAAGTGAGACAGATGAGGGCACGAGACAGATGAGAACATGAGAGATGAGAAAGTGAGAAAGGTGAAACTGTGTCACTCTGACTGACCACTAGAGGGAGCAGGTGCACTACAGATTAACTTGAAGGTCTGGAGATTATTTACTGAACATTAAAACATTAAGCATCGTGCTGCAGTGAAACTATGGGTGCTGTGTGTGCGTGCGTGTGTGCGTGTGTGTGTGCGTGTGTGTGTGTGCGTGTGTGTGTGTGTGCGTGTGTAATGATTTTTTTTTATTTTTTATTTTTATTTTTATCTGCACTTGTGATATGTGGCTCTTTATGTTTCTCTAACGTGTGTGTTTGTGTGTGTGTGTGTGTGTGCGTGTGTGTGTGTGTGCGTGTGTAATGATTTTTAATTTTTTTTTAATTTTCAGTTTTATCTGCGCTTGTGATATGTGGCTCTTTATGTTTCTCTAACGTGTGTGTTTGTGTGTGTGTGTGTGTGTGTGTGTGTGTGTGCAGTCGGATGTCGTGCACCAGAGTGTGTTCGAGCTGATTCACACTGATGACCGGGCCGTGTTTAGGAGACAGCTGCACTTCGCCCTGAATCCCACACAGGGTGATCTCACTGACGATGCTGAAGGTGTGTACCACACACACACACACACACACACACACACACACACGCACGCATACACGTCTTACTTCCTTCCACTGATTTCATAATTAATTCAGCACATCTACACTAAACTACATCTAAACATTACCATAGTGTTATAACCTTCACTTCTTGTTGTTAGTAAAAATATAGATTTAAATCCGGACTCCAGAGGGATCAGCCGCACGACATGGTCTCACATTCCAGTCTCTCTGGGGACATTCCACTTTCCAATCCAAGCAGGGGCGGATCTAGAAAATTATTCATGGGGTGGCAAGGGGGTGGCATTAAAATGATGAGGGGTGGCAACACTGAAGCGAGCGTCCTTGCGTGGTTTTTGTGGATTCAAGGACGCTGTTCTTATTCGGTGTATCCACCAGGGTGCACATGTTTACATTGTCCTATAAAAATTAAATACAGTAAAACTTAAAATGTTACAGTACAAAACATTTAACACCGAATCGTTCATGTACAGCTTCTACTGCAGCAGCCTTTGTCTAAAGGTGTTTAGGCGCATCTCAACAATATATATTAATGAACACTGAATGTAACCAAGATAAGCAAAGTTAAGCAGATATTCAGCTCTGGTTCTTTAAATGATTACAGGTTAAATAAATCAAATAGGTTCTGCTTATTTTTTATTTATGTAGGAAAATATTTGAAAAGCACAATGAACACCATCCCTGGTCACCTGACACACAGGCTGCTGCTGTTCCAAGCTCTCGTCCTCTCTTAACCTTGTTTCTTCACCTCTTCACTCACTTCCTGCTGGATATCTTCTGCTTCTTCACTTCTTTCTAGCTCTTTGTCATCAGTTTCTATATTTCTTTCTTCCAACACTCCATCCCCTCCTCGGTCTTCTGTCTTCCACAACTTCTTTTCTACCCTTTTCTATCTTATCTGCACCTTCCACAGTATCTGATTCTGATTTTCCTTTTCTTTTTGGTTTAAAAAACTCTGGATGTCGGCCTTTTTTTTCATAGTATCCTGGGAGATGCAACAAGTATGAAGTTTAGACTTTATTGCTTTTCAAACATAAACTACACTGAACAATTTTAACTAACAAGGCTAACAAGGTAATAAGGCTAAATATTAAAAGTCATTCAGTACCTGGATTTGTTTCTCAACTTCAGCATATCGATGGACTGGACGCGGCCAAATGTGTTGTTGCCACGTGACGCCATTTATCAAAGGTTCAGACAATCTTTAAGATTCAAGCTACTGAACTGGACAATATAGTTTTGAAAAAAGTTACCAGTTAAGCTGTTAGTCATTAATATACGCGAAAATATAAAAAAAAAACTCCTTTGGTTTGTTAAAAAGAGCCGGATTGATGATTGAGTCGTGTGTGTGTGTGTGTGTGTGTGTGTGTGTGTGTGTGTGTGTGTGTGTGTGTGTGTGTGTGTGTGTGATGATCTCGCTGCATTAAATGTCTTTGATTCACTAAAACAAAGCAGTTCATAAGTGTCGTGACGGAAATACAGGTGAACAAACCCCAGAGGTGGTTTTATTGAACAACTGATAGATGATTGGGACTCGTAAAACAAACCTAGTTAAAATGCTACGGGGTCGCGAATCTAAATATGGGCTAATAACACTTACTTCTGGTGCGGTATGAGCTTTGCGGAACAAGCAAGACGTGACACAACAACAAACAAAAGTGTATTAAGTGATAAAACCAACAAACAAACAAACCAGGTGCACCAAAAAAAAAAACAATATATAAAAAATATATACAAATATAAACAATGTGTGCGTGTGTATGTATGAGTGTCCAAAGTCCGTGTTTTATTGTCTGTGTGTGTGATGTAGGCTGGGACAGACGGCTCGGTCTCACCGGTAAAAGATGTTCAGTCCGGGAGCGCGAGAAATCAGAACGGAGGGTATTGAATGTGTCCACAACAGATTAATCCACCCGGGAAAAGTAATCCAGTGGCTGCGGCAAACAAATTCTCTCTCTTAGAAACAGCGCTGTACATCCACATCTCTCCTCCACGGAGCCTTTGCTGGCTCACGTGATTCACGAGTTGCTGCTGTAAATCGGTCGAGAAAACTCTTTTATTTTTAGGACACTAGTGCTGGGGTGGCAAATGGGGTGGCAAGGCTTTTTCTTAGGGTGGCAATTGCCACCCCGTGCCACCCCGGTAGATCCGCCCCTGAATCCAAGATACAAAAACATCAAACAAGACTCAGCCACAAGGGGGCGACATCAATGTACGAGAATGTGCACATGATAATAATCTACAGGGAGCGTTTTCTACAGATGGAGCTATTTATCAGCTCGTAGAGCGTGAACACTGACAAATAGGGCCAACCAAGACACGAGTGTGTGTGTGTGTGTGTGTGTGGGTGGGTGTGTGTTTGGATGGGTGAGCCATTCGCGTGTCTGGCTGTTATTACTGAGCATGTCTGGAATGTGTGTGTGTTTGTGTTTGTCTGTGTGTGTGTGGGGGGGGCAGGTCAGCAGTTCATTCACATGCATAAATAAATCTTAAGACCCGTGACATGCTCAGCGTCGTAGTGCGTTCATATTTGGATTGGCCTACACACAGGGAATAGCTGAGCTGGCCTTAGAACTGACAACCTTCTGGTCACAGACAAAGGACTTCTGATAATAGGACCCCAGATAATAGGATACTGCACCTAAAAACACAAAGTATATATTGTGTGTGATGTTTCTCTGCAGGACGCCAGAAGAAGAGCGACATCACCAGCGCCATCGTAAATTACAACCCTCAGCAGCTACCACCAGAGAACTCGTCCTTCCTGGAGAGGAGCTTCTGCTGCCGCTTCCGCTGCCTCCTCGACAACTCCTCTGGGTTCCTGGTAAACACACACACACTCACACACCTTCACTCATACAAAAATTCATCATTACGAACAAAACGTGACCTTGGCGGTGCTTCTTTCCTCGCCCCAGGCGCTGAACTTCCACGGTCGGCTGAAGTATCTTCACGGCCAAAACAAGATGAAAGAGGATGGCAGTATGGCGCATCCTCAGCTGGCTCTGTTTGTCATAGCGACGCCCCTTCAAACGCCCGCCATCTTGGAAATTCGGAGCAAGACGCTTCTCTTCCAGACCAAACACAAACTGGACTTTACACCTATGGGCATTGACACCAGGCAATTAAAACTTGATTCTTCTTCTGCTGTATTAATATAACACAGTGTGAACAACAGGGGGAGCTCTTATACCCTTCCAGTACAATATGACGACAACAAGGGGAGAGGGGGCAGGGGGGTGTCGGGGGGGGGGGGGAGATGGGGGGTGGGGGGATCTTCCATCTGTCCAGAATAGAATATTGACAGAAGGGGGCGCCGTTGCATTCTTCTAATGTGGCACTGTGAAATAAAGTGGAGCCCTTGGATCCTTCGAATACAGTATGCACCCAGCAGGGGGAGCTTGTGCATCTTTTTATTGCAGTAGATTGATAAGGGGGGTGATGTTGCACTGTAAAAATACAGTATATGGACTGCAGGGGGAGCAGGGGTTGTCCTCGACTTACGAACATTCAAGTTACGAATTTCCACAGATACGAACGGCCGCGCTTCAATCACGGAAGTGACTCACGTGTATTGTACAAAAAATAGACACTGCAGTGCAACAGATACCAATATTTACAATTATATACAATATTTTCAGTGTAAGTGAATGTATAAAATGTCTAAAGTTCATTATATTGTATGTATGCGTGTGTGCGTGTGTGTGTGGGAGAAATGAGTCGGTCCACCGGTTTCAATGAATCAATCACACATTTCATTGTGAGATTCATTTCCTTAGGTGCGGTTACAGTTTTTGGCCACATGTTGGCAGTGTGGGGACGGGGGACAGAGATTTAGTCACATGGATTGATGTGCTTTACATTGTATATTGATGTTAACGGTGTCAGACTTAAGAACAAATCGGACGTGCGAACGTGCTCCTGGAACGCAAGTCGTTCGTAAGTCGGGGACTACCGGTGTTTGGACAACGTCGAGAGTTCCTGCAGAGATGTGATATAGTTACCAAGTTGAGAAGTGTTAGTTGAGTTAATTTGCAAAGTCCTGTAATAACATGGTGTGTTTGTCTTCCTTCCCGTAGGGGGAAGGTGGTGCTGGGGTACAACGAGATCGAGCTGTGTATAAGAGGTTCTGGGTACCAGTTCATCCACGCTGCAGATATGATGTACTGTGCCGACAACCACATCAGAAGTGAGTTACGGCACAAGCAAATCGATCACTAGATCCCTACAGATCCATAGTGTGAAGTTTTTAACAGCTTTCCTAGCTAATAGAATTCGCTATTTTTAAGGATGTTTTAAGAAGAAACAAAAGCCATCTAGCATCTGTTGAATTTTCTTGATGCTTATTTCTTTTTTCATTCTTCAGTGATTAAAACTGGCGAGAGTGGTTTCACAGTTTTCCGGCTCCTGACGAAGTCTGGAACATGGGTCTGGGTTCAGGCCAACGCCCGGCTCGTCTACAAGGGCGGACGTCCGGACTTTATCGTGGCACGACAAAGAGCTTTAACGTGAGACTCAGAGAGTTTTGTTTGATCAGAACAGATCTGAGAGTGGTTTTGCTTTGAAGTGTTTTTCTCTGTTCCTGTCTTTACCTCCCTCTTGCACTTCTTCTTCTTCCCAGTAATGAAGAAGGGGAAGAGCATCTTCGGCAGAGAAAGCTGCAGCTGCCTTTCAGCTTTGCCACTGGAGAAGCCGTCCTATACGAGACCACCCCTTCTCCGGACATGACTAACATCTCTACTCAAATCAAAGGGGGAAAGATCAGCAGACCTGCCGTGCTGCCTCCAAGCTCACTGCTGAGCTCCATGCTGAAGCAGGATGAGTCCATCTACCGGACTGACAGCGATCCCAACTCTCAGTCCTGCCTCGAAAAGGCATTCCAGGACAGCCACGCTCTTCTCACTGTCCCTGGAAAACCCTGGGTGGGAGCAGAAAGGAACTCCGTGGGCATCAAGGAGGAATCGGCAACACAGGAGATGATGGACAGCCTGCATGAGATCATCAGGGACAGCAGCATGTGCGGTAACTTGGATGACCTGAACATCGACCAGGAGGAGCTGAAGGAATGGGAGAATGCGCTGCTGCGAATAAACACCGTGACCAGCATCGAGCTCCCCGTCGAGCTCAACGACATCATGGCCAACGATATCTTCTCGTATGTGGAGGACGTGCTGCTAAAGGAGTGCAGTACCGACATGAACGAGCAACTTCCTGAGTGTTTGTCAGAGCTGCAGCTGCAAGGAGACCTCAACGATCTCTTAGGCATTTCAGACAGTCTTGAGACAGGTAGTCCGGGACCAGGAATGATGAAACTCGCTCACATTAGGTCAGAGATAGAGCCGACAAATCCTGTGGAACCGTTTGTCGAACTGTGCGAGAGTATGATTTTTGATTCTTCACCTCCCGGGCAGCAGAACCAGTCCAGGCTGGTGCAGCAGACAGCAGCAAGTCATCGCAGCCAAGCAGAGATCGGACTCCCAGTTCAGAATCACATCCAGGGCGGAACCCTGGGCTATCCAGAAGACGTGACGTTGCCCAACCTTCAGAATCAAGCGCAGCATGTGAGCTTCCGCAACCATAATCCTGTCCCGTTCAACACTGTGTTGAACCCTGCACCGAGCGCCTGCCTCAAGGGGCAGTTTCCTCTCGGCAATCAGAGCATGGACAACAATCAGAGACGTGGAGCATGGCCGCAATCCCAGCCCTCGGTTCAACATCCAACGTTACACAATGTTCCCAACGTCCAGAATATCCCAGTTGGTCATCGTCACGTCCAGTCGGTTCCACTCACGAGGTTAATGCAGCAGCCCCACGCTCAACCTGAAGTGATGAGTAGTACAGTTTATGGCCAGCAGGGGGATCATGTTGTGCACCCATCAAATCCTGGTTTTGGGCAGCAGACGTCTAATGCGGTTTACGGACAGCAGAGGGAGCTCTTGCACCCGGCGAACGCTGCGTTTGGGGAGCAGGGGAAAGTCATGGAGATGGCGAATGCAGTTTACAGCCAGCAGGGGGAGCTGTTTAACAGCGTGAATCTTGCCCCCGTCAGCAGTTGCATGTTTGAGAGAGCCCCCGTTAGCAGCTTATGCTACGCACCGGGACAGGATGTGGCGTTTTCCAAGACAACGGAGTTCCTGCCGCAGAACCCCGTGCAGGGCACGTACATCTTTCAGAACAGCCCCGCCGAGTGCATACTGAACAACGGCTTGTCGCCGGACAGCGCCTGCCACCTGCAGCAGCAGTTCCTCACCTGCAACAGCCAGACACAGGTAACGTAAAACAGTCTATGCTCAAAAAATCTGTTTCTGCCGCTTGACCGTTACCGGTCACGTGATTCGTCTGATTTGTCTCCTGCAGATCACCAACCATCCAGTCAAGGAGAACGGACCGTTCCAGTTCGGGCCAGTGACGGGCGGGACGCCGTGCTTCACCAACCACACCCAGAGCGAAAGTTTTTAGGAAAGGAAAGTTCCTGTCCAGCGCAGCTATCTTTTGTGAACGGAGAACGGAAGGAGGGACGTCCCCGTGACGAGTGAAGACCCCGCAGACGCTTCTTCGTAATCGGACTCTCCCTTATGTCTAATCGCAGCTGAAAAACGTAACATGAGATTGAAGGCGGAGGGACTGGACTGGTCGTGGTAGTGCTGTCTGACAGACTACATGTGAAACCCTGCACGCCTGCTCACGCTCACACACTCGTCTGTCCGATGCTTTGTTTGTTTTGTTTGTTTTATTTGTTCGCTCGCTCACTCCCGGCGCAAAGTAGTTCAGAAGGACAGAAAAGTGGGGAAAAAACAAATAACTTTTTAGTGCATTTCTATGTGATTTCCCTGCAAGAGCGTGAGTAGGGTGTGTGTGTGTGTGTGTGTGTGTGTGTGTGTATGGAGAGAGGAGCTGCTCAGAGCTCGGTTATGAAGTATGCAGTAGGAAAGATGATGAAAGCTTTTCTTTGCAAAGATGAAATTCTGGGGGGAAAAGCCATTTTAAAGTCACGCTCGTTTTTTTCTATTTATTTAGAAAGAGTAGAGTTATGAAAAAAAAAAGGGAAAAGCCTCTTAGTGCTCACGTGTTCCCTTTTGGATTTCTCTTGATGCACTTAAGAAGGTGAGATCAACACCTGTAAAAATGACCGATTGTAAAAATAAATAAAATAAATAAATAAATGTGTTAAAGCGTAAATAAACAAAAAAGACTGAAAAAAGACGGATCTTGTCCTGCATCCAAAGACGTAGCACTATGATAGACTTCAGACACAGTCGTTAGACCTGGTGTAACTTACAGGACTCCCACAGTGCTCCAGATCTGTGTGTGTGCACGTTAGGGTGTGTGTGTGTGTGTGTGTGTGTGTGTGTGTGTGTGTGTGTGATAGAGTATATGGGGGCAAAACTACTGCCTGACTGACCGCTAAAGCTGACGCATCAATGTCTGTCCAGCTTTTCTTCCTGTTTTTATTTTATTAATGTTTGTTGGGGAACGCCCCGCCCCCAGATTAATCACCCAGTTTCCAATGACACTATGAGCACTGTTTTAATTCGGGAGAAACACCTCGGCTGATACAACACGCAGATTTTATTAATGGACTTTTTTTTTTTTAATCTGAGACACCAAAGAACCGCAAAAGCACGTAACCAGGATTTTCATCGCAACCCGAAATCTCCATCTTTGCAGTATCGTATTGTTATTATTATTATTATTATTATTATATAATCATGACTTCATATATATACACATAAAATATACGCCTTTGGCTTTTGTTAGTTTTTTGCTTTAAATATGCAATTTTTTTATATTTTGTTCTGTTCGTTTAATCGAATGTCATTGAGCCATTTTTTCATGTCTGCTTGTATTGATAATCATAATCGCGTACGTGCTAGCGCGCTGACTTCCTGTTAATCGGACGAGCTAGCCAGTTAGCACCTTTTCTTCAAACGCTGATGCAGCGTGATAACACTCGGACGGAGTGTTAAACCTGCAAACGCACAGAAGTCAGGCCGAGAGCCAGCTGTCGACGTTTCTTCTCTCTTTGCTCTCTTCTTTTTGCGTACTTCCTGTTTCTCCACGTCCCTGCTGCCGAGTCGTCCTACGTGCCTTATTCCTATTGACACTTTAGCCTTTCCATATGACTGTATGTTATTAATATAGCATTACGAGCGCGCACATGTTACAGAACCGTACCGGTTAGAAACGCTTTCATATATCAATATCAAGGACATATGACTGATAGCATACCTGGAGCGCTTTGCCGATCTCATTCGCTAGCCGTTTGTTTTACACCGAGGTGGCGTGAGATGCTAGTCGAGTCCATCTGCAGGACAGTTTGAAGGTCGTATCCGCAGTTCTGATCTGTTCTCTCAGCATTTTTATGTGGACAAGCAATCTGAAAGTTTTCTATAGGAAAGAAATTTATCTGCAATCTTACGCTAGGTGGTGTGCGTGAAATACGGCTAATAAATATTTATTAAATGATAAATACAAAAAAGTCGAGACCAAAACTGTGACTGGTTTATCTTCGAGAAGTGAGAGCTCCTTCTCGCCACAGGCTCCATCTTTCCTGACCAAAGTTTTGTTGGTTTAGTTTCAACGTCTGATGAAAACAGGGACATTGTTTAATGCCACATGGGCATTTTAGGTCCGATCTGTTTTTTAACCACACTGCAGACTGTCGTCGTCATTTTGGATCGTAAGATGAGATGATCCAGTGACTGAGATCTGACTGTACTGGGGTTGATCAGACTTCCTTGGTGAGCTGAACTTAGATTAGTTGTTGTTGTTGGCTGCAAAGGAAAGTTTAATCAGGAAGGCTGAATTTTACTGTATGGTCATCTTGTGAGGATCAAACTACAGTGATTGGAATTCTGTGAAATGAAGGCTAGAATGGAGATCAGATTTTCAGGCAGACATCGATAACATCCGGATCAGAAGACCTTGAGGACTTGCTGTGGAGCTGGTCTTCTGTCAGATTTGCTTTTTAAAAATCTGAAGATTCAATAGGTATGTAGACTGTAAGGTGAGATCAGACTTTGAGATGGTTTCAGAAATGTGTGAAATAAATAAATCAGGTATTTAATTGGATAGATTTGCCTGCAGAGATTATAGTGCGATTGGACCTCTGCAGAGAAGATAATGAGATCAGAAATGCCAACAAAGAGAGTGTGGTGGTCTCCCTGAAAAGATTGTAGTGAGATCGGATCTCTTTACAGAGAACGTGGGGAGATCAGAAATCCCTGCAGATGGAAGGTGGTGAGATCAGACCTCAGACATCAGATCTCCCTGCACTGAGCTTTAATCTTGCTGTAGACTGGAGCATCTTTCTAAGCCCCTGTGAAGTGCGCATTCTACAGTAAGGGTCCGTCCCTCAAGTGCACGTTCTTGATTGGACTGAGGACACGGCCGAGTCGCCAGCAGGGGGCAGCGACAGCGAGCGGCCCGGAGTTTGGTTTCCACGAGTGTTGTTCAGAGCCGTACAGTTCAAGGGACAAAAACAAAGAATGTGATTTTAACTCTGATTCTTTCTTACGCAGTTTATCTGAAAGCTTACAGAAAATCTCTCTGCTTCACTTTTCCTGCTTTAATCTTCTGTCATTTCTCTGGTGTGCTGTAGATAACGGCAGTAACAGAGCAGGTGAAAGCTGGATGCAAAAATCAGAGTCTCCTGGAAATCTCAACCAAACATCAGATGCCTTATTGATATTTCACCAAAAATATTTTGCTACAAATTTTTATTATTATTATTATTTTTTTAAAGAATCTTTTGATAAAGAAGTCATCTAGGAATCCAAATGAGCGACGTTAGGGAACAACTGATGGATGCGTGAATTGATTGACAGGTGAAGGGTGTGTTTTTGGGCTGGTTGTAATATCGTAGAGTTCCACCGCACCTTGTTCGATTGTATAGCGTTGTATAAATAATATTTATTTTTAAACCACAATGTGCAACTTTAGGCTCTGGAATGAGGATTTAATCTACCAAAATAGCTAGCTAGGTCTCGTGTGTAAGGATTAGCTTCTGATTCTTATTCCAGTGACATCATCTTAGCGAAACGCTCGCCAGCTAGATAAATGTAAAACACACGCACACACACACAGAAACTCTTTGTGTACCAGTTAGGTTGTGTAGATATCCGGCGTGCGCGAGGTGACGTCTCCGCCGTCCGATGCACGATCCGATCCCAAGACGCTGGGAAAATAAAAGGTTTAGACACGAACACAGCCGACGAAAACACCCGCGCCTGCAGGTCGACGTAGCGTCCGAGGAAAAAAATAATACTTAAACAAAAAGCGCAATTTCTTTTTCCTGTTAGAGGAATAATTGAAGCACTTGCTATTTCTAAAGCTTTCCAGCGATGACATTCATCTGTCTCTTCTGAAACGCAGTATCAGTGTATGATTTCTTTTTTTATTATTATTGTTGTTGTTATTATCGTTGTATGTCATTTTGTCGTCTTTGTTGCGCTTCACAAGCATTTTTTTTTTGTTTTTTTTGCTCACAAATATACTATATACAATATTTTGTAAAGTTCCCTGCACACCTTGTACAATTTGTAAACCTTTCTTTTTTTTGCCAACGAAATGGTAGTTTTTGTTTTTTGTTTCATTTTGTATTAGCAGATGTCTTACGTGTTTGCTGTGCTTATCAACATTTACATCTTTATATTATTACAAGCGTTTATCATAACGACCACACTGGTTTGTTAAAGTGTTCTTATTATTAGCGCTCCTTTTTTTCTAACGAGAGTGCTGATGTTCAGTAGTCTTGATCATACTGAAAGCCATGAAATAAAAAATTGCAAACAAAACCTCTTTTTCTGACCTGGTCATTATAAAATAATAAAGCACATGCACGTATATACACACAGAGTTGGGTGCAAACAAATCCCTTATCATTTTTTCAAGTCCTGAATGTGTATCTAGGGTAGGAGTGTGTGACTGTTAACTGATGGTGCAACTGCTACAGAACTGAAAAAAAAATCAATGTTCTTAAAGAGCGGAGTCAATTCCCTGACCTCAACCCACCTGAGCAGAAAAGCAGAAAGACCCACAAACAGTCTTGGAATGTCCCGTTCCACCGCGTCCCAAAGCCGCTCTACCAAAGTGTGATCGAGTGAGTATAGTGACCTCACTGTCATGCGCCAGTGTGGCGCCTTATCCTGTACTCATAAAGGGATGAACAATACTCAGGAAGGCTGCGGTGTTTAAACCATCATCAATTGGTACTAAAGGGCTTAAAGTGTGCCGAGAAACGGTATCTCCCCCACACCATCACACCACCAGGACCAGTGAACCGCTGATACACGACGGGATGGATCCATGCTTTCATGTTGTTTACGCCAAATTCATGTCACAGCTGATATGGAGACTCATCAGACCCGGTGACATTTTCCTGATCGTCTGTTGTCTGATGTTGGCGAGACCATGTGACCTGTAGCCTCAGTTTCTTGTTCTTATCTGACAGCAGCGACACCCGCTGTGGTCTTCTGCTGCCGTAGCACATCTGCTTCAAGGTTCCACATGTTGTGTGTCCAGAGACGCTCTCCAGCAGACCTCAGGTGTAACGAGATGTTATTTGAGTTCCTGTTGCCTGTAGCTCTAACCAGTCTCTCTGTTCTCCTCTGACCTTTGACCTAAACAAGCCTTTTTCCTCCAGAGGATTTTCTCTTTTTCACATCATTCTCTCTTAACCCTAGGAATTAGGAAATACTCCAACCAGCCCATCTGGCACCAACAACCACACCACGCTCAGGGTCACTTAAATCATCTTTCCTCTCCATTCTGATGCTCGGTTTCAGCTTCTACAGATCGTCTTGACCGTGTCTACATGAATAAATGCATTGAGTTGTTACCATTTGTTTGGTCAGTTAGATATTTGCCTAATACAGACCTGATGTACTAATTGGCCGGTGGGTGTACAGTGTAATTAATTACAGTGATGTCAAACCTCAAGTGGCGACTTTACAGCAACAGTTATTGTGAAAATTAAAGCTGAAGTCGAGGCGTCGCCACTGCGGACCATCCACACACGACTGGCACAGGTTTTACATCGGACGCCCGTCCTGATGGAACCTCCCATTTTATCCGGGCTTGGGACTGGTTCATTGTTTTTTAAACATTATTTATTAGAAGTGTACTGTGTGTGTGTGTGTGTGTGTGTGTGTGTGTGTGTTAATTCAGACTTTTTTTTACCTGAATTTTTACCTGAACTTGTTTAGCGCAGTTTTGCAGATCTCCCTGGTTAATTGTTTAGTTTTTATACATTTTGTGATGAGCTTTTC
>JAAGKR010010428.1:0-2500 GCA_011419295.1 Clarias macrocephalus | reverse complement strand
CTGTAACACTCACTGTAACACACTCTGTAACACTCTGTAACACACTATAACACACACTGTAACACACACTGTTACACTCTGTAACACACACAGGTACACACACTGTAACAATCACTGTAACACTCTGTAACACACACTATAGCACCCACTGTAACACTCTAACACTCACTGTAACACACACACACTGTAACACACACTGTAACACTCTAACGCTAACTGTAACACTCACTGTAACACACACTATAACACTCACTGTTACACTCTGTAACACACACTATAACACTCACTGTAACACACACTATAACACTCACTTTAGCACACTATAACACACACTGTAACACTCTAACACACTCTGTAACACTCTGTAACATACACTGTACCACACACTGTAACACTCTGTAACACACACTGTAACACACTCTAAAACACACTGTAACACTCTGTAACACACATTGTAACACTCACTGTAACACTCTGTAACACACTATAACACTCACTGTAACACACACTGTAACACTCACTGTAACACTCTAACACACTGTAACACACACACACAATGTAACACACTGTTAGACTCTGTAACACATTCTGTAACAATCACTGTAACACCCTCTAACACACACTGTAACACTCTGTAACACACTCTGTAACACACTATAACACTCACTGTAACACACACTGTTACACACACTGTAACACACACACTGTAACACACACACTGTAACACATTATTACACTCTGTAAAACAGACTGTTACACAACACTGTAACACACACTGGAACACACACTGTTAACACCCTCTAACACACACTGTAACACTCTGTAACACACTCTGTAACACACTATAACACTCACTGTAACACGCACTGTTACACACACTGTAACACACACACTGTAACACACTATTACACTCTGTAAAACAGACTGTTACACAACACTGTAACACACACTGTTACACACACTGTAACTCACTGTTACACTCTGTAACACACACTGTTACACTCTCTAACACACTCTGTAACACACACTGTTACACACACACACTGTAACACTCTGTAACACACACTATAACACTCTGTAACACACTATACCACTCACTGTAACACACTCACTGTAACACTCTAACACACACTGTAACACACACACACACTGTAACACACACACAATGTAACACACACTGTTACACTCTGTAACACACACTGTTACACTCTGTAACACACACTGTTACACTCTGTAACACACACTGTTACACACACTGTTACACACACTATAACACTCTCTAACACACTCTGTAACACACTATAACAAACACTGTAACACACTGTAACACTCAAACACACACTGTAACACACTATAACACACACTGTAACACACATTGTAACACTCAAACACACAGTGTAACACACACTGTAACAATCACTGTAACACTCTGTAACACTCAAAAACACTGTAACACACTATAACACTCTGTAACACACACTATGACACTCAAACATACACTGTACCACTCACCATAATACTGTAACACACACTTTAACACTCACTGTAACACATTCTGTAACACACTATAACACACACTATAACACACACTGTAACACTCAAACACACACTATAACACACACTGTAACACTCACTGTAACACTCTGTAACAATCACTGTAACACCCTCTAAAACACACTGTAACACTCTGTAACACACATTGTAACACACTGTAACAATCACTGTAACACACTCTGTAACACACACTATAACACTCCCTGTAACACTCTGTAACACACTATAACACTCACTGTAACACACACTGTAACACACTCTGCGACACGCTCTGTAACACACACAGTAACACACTTTGTAACACACTATGACACTCACTGTAACACTGTAACACACACTGTTACACACACTGTAACAATCACTGTAACACACACTGTAACACACACTATAACACTCTGTAATACATTCTACAACACACTATAACATTCACTGTAACACAAACTGTAACACTCACTGTAACACACACTGTAACACTGTAACACACACTATAACACTCACTGTAACACAGACTGTAACACACACTGTAACACTCTAACACTCACTGTAACACACACACTGTAACAATCACTGTAACACACTCTGTAACACACTATAACAAACACTGTAACACACTGTAACACTCAAACACACACTGTAACACACTATAACACACACTGTAACACACATTGTAACACTCAAACACACAGTGTAACACACACTGTAACAATCACTGTAACACTCTGTAACACTCAAAAACACTGTAACACACTATAACACTCTGTAACACACACTATGACACTCAAACATACACTGTACCACTCACCATAATACTGTAACACACACTTTAACACTCACTGTAACACATTCTGTAACACACTATAACACACACTATAACACACACTGTAACACTCAAACACACACTATAACACACACTGTAACACTCACTGTAACACTCTGTAACAATCAC
>JAAGKR010010426.1:0-22829 GCA_011419295.1 Clarias macrocephalus | reverse complement strand
TATATTTGAGTTCCCTCAGTTCCCTGATTCGTCCCCTGACCTGAAGACCCTCTTCTTCTCATTCCGCAGGACTCTCAGCTCAGGCTCTCCCAGGGTTTCCTGTTGGGAAAACAATGTACCATCCTGGATGAAACGGTGGTCTCCACACAGTTGATATGACCCACGATGCAATGGGCCAGACTGCCAGCTGGACTTTAGGCTGCTTCCCAGTCCATGGGACAATCCTGGACCAAATCTTTACAGACCTTTGCTCTGGTGTATATTCTGGAAGCAGATGGATGAGATTGTGATCAGAGCAGCCGAGCTGGTGTGTGTGTGTGTGTGTGTGTGTGTGAGTGTGTGAGTGAGTGTGTGTGAGTGAGTGTGTGTGAGTGAGTGAGTGTGAGTGAGTGTGTGTGAGTGAGTGAGTGTGTGTGTGAGTGAGTGTGTGTGTGAGTGAGTGAGTGTGTGTGTGAGTGAGTGTGTGAGTGAGTGAGTGTGTGAGTGAGTGAGTGAGTGAGTGAGTGAGTGAGTGAGTGAGTGAGTGAGTGTGTGTGTGTGAGTGTGTGTGTGTGTGTGTGTGTGTGTGAGAGAGAGTGTGTGAGTGAGTGAGTGTGTGAGTGAGTGTGTGAGTGAGTGAGTGAGTGAGTGTGTGTGTGTGAGTGTGTGTGTGTGAGTGAGTGTGTGTGTGTGTGTGAGTGTGTGTGAGTGAGTGTGTGTGTGAGTGTGAGTGAGTGTGTGTGTGTGAGTGAGTGTGTGAGTGAGTGTGTGAGTGTGTGAGTGAGTGAGTGAGTGAGTGAGTGAGTGAGTGAGTGTGTGTGTGTGTGTGTTTAGGTAAGTACAGTAATCATCCTTCACTTGGCGTTTGCATACGGTTTGATCAACATGACCAAAGAGTTCCAGGTTTTCTCAGTCCACCTCAGGACTTACAGGTTATAATGTTCTGGCTGATTGTGTACAGTGGTGTGCATAAGTATTCACCTCCTGATTATTTCCACATTTCTGAGCGTTACAACCTGGAACTGAAAAAGACTTCACTGGGATTCTACATCATAAATCTGGAGGAGAAATTTATTTACAATCTGCAAAATTACTTACAAATAAAGAATGTAAACAATGCAAAATCTCATCACTACCAAACCTTTAAAATGAACGATAACGAGTAGAATGGAGTCGAGCAGTGTGAGTAAAGTGACACGTGGTCTCAGAGGGTTAAGGCACTGACTTACTGATCGGAAGGTCGGCGGTTTGATTCCCAGCTCAGCCAGGTTGCCATTGTTGGGCCCTTGAGCGAGGCCCTTAACCCTGGAGGCGCCGTATCATGGCTGACCCTGCGCCCTGACCCCAGTCACGCTGGGATATGCGAAGAAGGAGTTTCACTGTGCTGTAATGTACATGTGACAAATACAGGCTTAACTTACTTACTTTAACACACTGCACCAGGAAGAGCAAACAGAACAAATCCAGGACATTGTTACGGTGAAATGTCTATAGGGCTTTGAATATGTTTAAAAAATCCTTCTGTGGAGCGGCATTAAGTCTTTTATTTAAAAAAAGTGACGGACCTGTCGAGGCTTCCAGCTGGAGTCAGTGACTGGATAAAGTCAGAGACACAACCGAGAGGACACGGAGAGTGTTGGACGTGATGCTACCAGCACCATGCTTCAGGGTGAGACTGGGCTCCTCAGGGGAACAAGCCGTGTTGGGATTAGTGGCGCTTTGGCACTAATTAGAACACAGTGGATATCCGTCACTAATTAGGACACAGCCATCTCTGTTCCTTACGGCATTGTGTTTTAAACAATAACTGACTGGGAGACAACTTTCCTTCCCTGCTGTCCACTGAGCCTTAAAACACAACCGTCTCTCCGTGTTGATTAAGAATTCAGACATTATTAATTAAAGCACAGGCCCGTTTTAGTCTTAGTCACTAGTTTGAACTAAATGTACACTACTGCGTCCTCACTTCCTTACCTGTCAGTCACTGTTTGGGACACAACCTTCCTTACCTTTTGACTGGTTACTGAGCCTTCACTTATTGATTAGTTTGATGTCGTCCTTCCCTCACACACCTTCTCCATCTTTCCCAAATTCTGGAATTCTTTATTTCAGTACTACATACTGTGGTGTGTGTGAAGTCACCAGGTTTCAAATTTTAAAATGTTGTTCCAGACTAGTAAAGATGTCGTAGCAGCGCATACGCCACCCGTAAGTGGAAAATAGTGGCTTCTAGACGACCCGTGTCTTTTTATTATGGATCGTGGAGTCCAAATGTGCCAAAGTGTTTGTTTAGAGCTTTGAGTCGTCACTACAGGAGCGCTAATAAACACCTCCCATACAGGGGGCGGAGCAACTCTGATAAAATAAAAAATTAACCTGCGCACTATTATGCTCTAATAGACACTAAATCCACGTTTACGTTGATTCAGGAATTAAGCACATCTTCACTTCCTGTGTGTGAAGCGTCGGGACACGCCCCTCCCTTTCTTACAGGTCAGTGTTCATTACCGCCGGACTAAAACTGGGACACAGCCTTGATTTACTGTGATCAATAACTGAATCAAAGCGCTCTTTATCTCGGTCACTAATGAGGACGCAGCCCCCTTTCGTACACTGAACCTCTCACACATCACTCACTGTTTGGGACGTGACCTTCCTTATTCTGCATCACTGATTCTGATTGGTTCCTCTTCTCACCCTGATTCGTTGGACAAAAATTGGAACTTGACTTTCCCTTAGTGTCAGTTATGGATTAGGACACAACCATCTCTCAGTACTGGGTATCTGGCTCCCTTCAGAGTCTTCACAAACCCCTGACCTTACCGCAGCTCAGACTGTCCCCTACTGCTGGACAACAGATTGGGACACAGCCGTCCGTTACAGTCACGAATGTAAAGGTCATAGACTCGTTTTTTTTTTTTTTTGCAAATAACATTAATAATTTTATTGATAAGATTAAAACAAGGCAGATGCAGAAAGAAAGTCATTATATTTCAAAACAACCAGCATTCAAATACTTACTGAAAAACAAAAACAATGAACAAAGAAGAATATAACATACAAAAATAAAAAACAAAGACGGGTCGTAGTTTTCATCAGGATTCAGATGTGGGTTTCCACCTCAATCATTGTGTGTGTGTGTGTGTGTGTGTGTGTGTGTGTGTGTGTGTGTGTGTGTGTGTGAACAGTTAAAGCTGATGTGTGTTAAGACACATTACTTCCTTTTATTCCTTTATCTCACGTGTTACATTCAGTCACACTGGATGGACATTTTGGACACAACTCCACCACACACACACACACACACACACACTCACACACACACACTCACACACACACTCTCTCACACACACACACTCACACACAATGCAGACCCAGTTGTGTGTAACGAGGCCACTCGTGATGTGGTGTAACTGCCAAAAACTGAGTCAATCACTCTGACAGGCAGCACAGTCCGCCAATCAGAGAAGAGCTGGGTGTGAGGCTAAGCCCCGCCCCCAAAACTGTCACTCTGTGATAAGAGAGAGGGAAAGATAAGATTCTATAAAAGAGAGAGAGACTGAATGAGAGAGTAACAAAGACACAGAATGAAAGGAAAGAGAAAGACAGAGAGAGAAACTTTATAAATAAAATAAAGGTCCCAACATTATAGTTTAGCTGTAAAGTGTCTAACAGAAGCGAGGTGAAGTCGATGGCACGCTTGGCATTAAAGGCACGATGCGGTAAAAATCCCCTGAGGTGCCAAAAAGCCCTACGCGATACCCAGCACAAAACACACACACACACACACACACACACACACAGTTTTATAGTTCTGTTCACACTATTACTTTTTTTTTTTTTGCGTGACCCATAACACACTCCAAACCGCTGTCAAATTAGTAGAATGATCTTGGGTGCAAACGTTTATGCACACCAACAAACTGTTCATTGATTTGAGTAAAGTTTAAAAAAAAAAAACAAAGTAAAGTTTTGAGACAAATATCAGCATGGCTTGTGACGAGACGGAAAAATGTATTTAAATTGAAACGTTTGTTCAAAGGGCGCACAAACTTTTGCACTCTTTCAGTTGAGAGAAATCTGAAACAGTGTGTTGTAGTAGATACACACACACACACACACATACACACACATACACAGGTGGGGTTAGTGTCCAACATGCGTACACACTCGTATGTCATTTTTAAAGCGACAGGTGAATGAGTGGGTGGAGTCTCATCTTCCCTCACAGCCAATCAGATTTAGCGAAGCGGCAGACTGACAGTCCGGATAATGGAGTCTGAGGGAACTGTGGATCGCCATGGCAACGACAGGACAACCATCAGCAAACAAAATTAGCCGTTAAGTGTGTGTGTGTGTGTGTGTGTGTGTGTGTGTGTGTGTGTGTGTGTGTGTGTGTGAGCGAGAGAGGGGGAGAGAGAGACAGTACTTGACATTTACGGCGAATAAAAAAATGAGCCGCCTCTGTGAGAGGCCAGATCGAGCGCGGTCACATCGTTCCTCTCGACAGAAATGAAGCGAAGAACGACTAAAGAAACGAGTTGAGGTTTTTTTCTGGAAAAGAAAGAGAGAAGAACGTTTCTGAGGCATCACGCGCTCACGGACACGCCGCGAAAAATCACATGTACAAAAATAGAACGACTTTCCCACAAACCCTGAAACGTCCTCGACACAAATGCTGCGGTGGAGACGACGCGACTCTGTTCCTCACATTGCGCCTGGAGTTTAGGGCGAAAAGCTAACAAACAAAACACTCTGGTTCTATATTAATAATAATAATAATAATAATAATAATAATGAGTGGTTATAAAACTAGTCCAGGAAAAAACCCTACGTCGATTTTTACGCCTGAATGTGAAACACTTTTTCCGTCACAGAACAAACATTCAACACTTCAGGATTTTCTCGGCGCTGATTGTGGCGGCGTTCGTTTGGCGGATTACGTTAAAGAGTTTCTGTAGCAAGCAGCCATGCCCTGTGGATGCACAACCACGCCCCAGAATGCAATGGGGCCTGAGACCTCGAGACGAGAGAAAGGGCGGAGCTAAACACGACAGCCATAATTCACAAAACCGTGCAAAAAGAGACTGGACGGTGCAAATCCGAGCGTTCGGGCATTCAAACTTGCGACACATGCAGAAAAAATTTTCAGTCTTTCATCCTCCGTCTCTCTTTTTTACATCATTTTTCATCACTTCGTTTTCATTTTTTAACGTCTGTTTCTTTGAATGTTTTTTAGAGGCGTAACCTCCAGTCCAGCCTCAACATCTTCCTCTCCACCGCGCTGCAGAAAAGATTGTTGAGACGCTTTAAAAAAATATCTAAAGTCCACACCGGACCGCTGCGTGTAGGCAAAGACAAGGGGCGGAGTCTAAAACAAACATGCCGAATCGAACATTCCAAACAGAAACTTGGGGGTGTGGCCAAAATTAAATGGCAGACGCTCACTGCTCTCTCTCTTCCTCGTCTGCGTCTTCTTCGTCTTCCTCGTCGAGCGACACCACTCCGGATGAAGCGACGTCTGAAACTTTCCTCCGTGCCAAATATTCTGATGTGCACCAAGCCCCGCCCCTGCAGTCTTTACAAGGTGCATCATCGTCTTCGAAGGTCTCAGAGAAGGAATGGCCCCGCCTTTGCCCCGCTCGCTGGAGGCGTGCCAAAAGTAGGAGGTCCTCCCTGCCGTGCAGCGCGCCCAGGATCTTGGCGGTGAGGTCGTCGCCACAGCGACCGAGGTCGCGAAGCAGTGGGAGTGTATCATCCAGGCTGTAAGTGCTGGACCCCAGCGTGTCCGGTGGCGACCCTGGTAAACCCGCCGGAGGTGAAAGGTCAACTGCGACGCCGCTTTCACCCTCGCACAGCCGCGCCTCACAGACCCGAGTGTGTATGAGGTCACGCAGGTAATGAGGGTACGAAGAGAGATCTGCAGGAAGACGACACAGTGAGTGTGTGTGTGTGATGTTTAGACTTTTTATCAATCAGCACTTCTGACCAATCAGAATCCAGTATTCGACAGCACTGTGGTATAGAGCTGCTGAGTTTGGATTTTATTCTTAATTAATATTCGCTAAAGTCCTTTTGCATTTCCATGTTTGCGTTTTTTTTTTTTTTGCTCACTAATTATTTTAAAACAAGTATTTCTAATAAATAATATTCTATCATAATAATAATAATAAGAAGAAGAAGAATCAGAAATAATTATAATAAATTTATTAAAGCCCTTTATGAAAAGTTAAATATAATTTAAGTTCATTTATGTGAGTTCATACCGAACTTCATTCCTCCATATAATATTATAACAACAATAACGATCACGTAATCTGTGTTTAGAAAACACATTGACCACAAATCTACATATAACAATACAGCAATACAAAACGTGAATTATTTTTATTAATGAACTGTTTGAGAATAAATGTACTTATTAATGTATTTTTTAAACATTACACATCACATCATGTGACATTTATACGCTTCACTCTGTCCTTCAGCTCCGCCTCTCTTTTTATTGCTTTTCTTTTCTCTCTGCTCGTCTCTTCTTCTCTCAGTCTGCACATTAAACTTGCAGGAGAAATGAAGCTGCGGTATCAAATTGCACCATCGAGCAAAATGAAAAGAGAGAGAGAGAGAGAGAGAGAATGAATAAATGTGCCATGACTCACACGCTGCCCCAAAAAAATCACATTTTAAATCTTCTGAACTTGCGGCAATAAGCTACTGTTGTTATTATTATTATTATTAATATTACTGCTATTGTAATTACTATTATGACTGTAATTATTTGACAGCGAGGCAGTGAGGCGGAGCGACGTGTCCTGATTGACGTCCCGATAGAGTCAGTGCGAATCCCAAGTCACATCAGGAACCCAAGAGCACTCTCACTCTCACTCACTCTCTCACTCACTCTCACTCACTCTCACTCACTCTCACTCTCACTCTCTCACTCACTCTCACTCACTCTCACTCTCTCACTCACTCTCACTCACTCTCACTCACTCTCTCACTCACTCTCACTCACTCTCATTCACTCTCACTCACTCTCACTCTCTCACTCACTCTCATTCACTCCCTCTCACTCTCTCTCACTCACTCTCTCACTCCCTCTCACTCTCTCACTCACTCTCACTCACTCTCACTCACTCCCTCTCACTCACTCTCTCTCACTCACTCTCATTCACTCCCTCTCACTCTCTCACTCTCTCACTCACTCTCACTCTCTCACTCACTCTCACTCACTCACTCTCACTCACTCTCTCACTCACTCACACTCACTCACTCTCTCACTCACTCTCACTCTCTCACTTACTCTCTCACTCTCTCTCACTCCGTCACTCTCCCACATGTTCACTCTTTCATTGACTTGCTCACACTCTGATTCACTCACTCATCCCTCTCCTCACTGCTTCATCACACACTAACCTCTACTTTACTCTCTTTCGCAGTTAGGGTTCGAGGGTAAAGAACAGAACTTTTTTAAAAAGTTTTAAATTGAAAAATTTTACTAATACTAATACATGGCTGCTTAACTTTAGAGAAAAAAGTCTCTTTGTGCAATATTTTTGAAATCCAGATTTAATATTAGTGATAATAGTAGCAAATAATTTTTTATTCAGTAGTATTACTATTAGTATTAATAGGAGTATTCATTCATTTTTTAGTTTTTAAGTATGATTATATTTATTTATTTATTTATTTATTAGTAATAGTACTGTAGTATCACCGTTTGTTATTATTTATTTATCATTAGCTGATGGGACACGGTCTCTGTAAGAAACTGCTTTTTGACCAGTTTGTCCCTTTAGGAAGTTAACCTTACTGATTACTTATCTCACAGTTTTTCATAAATAATTCTGCATATTTTACACTGCAATAGGACAGGATGTCAGGGTGTGTGTGTGTGTGTGTGTGTGTGTGTGTGTGTGTGTGTGTGTGTGTGTGTGTGTGTTCATACCTGTACTCTGCGTGGTGGGTTCGTTAGCAGACAGGAAGTCCTCATCATAAGAATCATCGTTCGACTCGTCTCCGTCTACTGAAGACCAGGCGCGAAGTTTGGCCTCAGCAATGGCAAACTGTTCCGCCACGCCTGCAACAAACACACA
Source organism: Clarias macrocephalus (assembly GCA_011419295.1). Taxonomy (NCBI): domain Eukaryota; kingdom Metazoa; phylum Chordata; class Actinopteri; order Siluriformes; family Clariidae; genus Clarias; species Clarias macrocephalus. The sequence goes on along the minus strand of JAAGKR010010426.1, from coordinate 14,754 downwards.
CACACGCTCAGTTTGAACATTCTAAAGGCACACTCCAGGAGAGGACGTGGCATTGCCATGGAGACGATCTTATTTATTTAATGGCAAGCTCTACGTTTTGATTGACAGCACGATGACGCATGCTGATGACATCACACACAAGTGTGTCCTCTACCAACATATGACCTCACAGTCACAGTCACCAAACCACTGAGTCTGCATTTACACACACACACACACACACACACACACACACACAGTCATATATGCTGATGTGTGATTGGCTCTATGATTCAGCAAGTTTAGATCAATTTCCTGCAACTGCTTAATCGACCAATCAGAGTGCAGCAGCCCCTCCCCCCCCCCACCTCTCAATCTGTTCTGTACAGTGAAGATCAATTCAGCCCATTCATCACACACACACACACACACACACACACACACACACACACTCTGCAGCCCTTTCTACTGGAGTCTGGCATTTTTCCCAGGAGCAGTGTGTGTGTGTGTGTGTGTGTGTGTGTGTGTGTGTGTGTGTGTGTGTGTGTGAGAATGCAGGCGGACATCCAGCATCCTGCAGGTGATATCGCAAGCACTCTCATCCCGCAATACACACACCCCTAAACTGATTTTACTCACTCAGTCTCTCTCTCTCTCTCACACACACACACACACACACACCCACACACACACACACACTACACAATGTGGTAACTACACAATTCAAGTGCTTTTTAAAAATACCATCTTAACCTACAGGATAAACCGTCTAGAAAGTACTTTTTCACACCATTTGCGCTCATGAGGTAAAAATCTGTGCCGTTTCCTTGGCAACATATAGACATCCCATAATTCCCTTCACAAGTAGGTGTCTGTCTTATTCCCGTTTATTCCTTATTTTCTAACAGTCATTTCACATCAAAAAAACATTTCCATGGTTTCACTTCACCGGCTAAAGTAGGCTAGCCTTAATCTCTTAGCTAGTTACGTCTTTAAAGTCTTGATCTGATCTAGTGTGTGTGTGTGTGTGTGTGTGTGTGTGTGTGTGTGTATGTGTGTGTAAGTGTCTTGACCTGCAACCTCATAGCCAGCTGTAGTTATTTATGTAGCTTGCTAGTCAATGTTTAATCTAATCATTAAAACCTCTCAGAGGTTAGCTTTATCTAATGCAACATGCTAGTCAGCGAGCTATGATTCAACCCATGATAACAATAAAAAATGCTAATCACACTTACAGGAAACTTGCCCACACTTTTTTCTTTATGTCAGCAAAATTTTGTTTTTCTATTTTGCTTAAAAGTGATTTTAATCCTTGTAGATTGATTGTACCTGGTGCTGCTAGCTAATTTTAATAGCTATGTTAGTAAGCTTCCTTTTTTTAAAATAATATACCGTATTATAAAAATGTTTTTAAACAATGCTAAACTCAACCGCATTTGGTAGCTGGAGTACTTGTACTTGTTGTACAGTCACGTTAGCTTGCTACATTTAGTTAGCTAGCTAATGTAACAATACCTTAGAAGCAGCAGCTGTAGCTTGGACTAGCTCATGTAATTAAACACAAATGTAAAAGGTAGTTAGATAGTTGAATGTGAGCTAGTCCATGTTGACCATAAAGCAACTTCTGTAATATACTAATACAAATACGTCTGTAAGTTACTTTACAAACACACACACACACTCACACAGACCCACACGTGCGTGAGCACTGACCAGCAGCGAAGCGGGCCTCCTGCTCGCCCTCGGACAGATCTGAGTAGGAGTTAAAGTCGGACTCGAGGGCGCTGGGAGCATCTGTGGGTTTGCACCATCCCTTCCACTCGATGAGGTGAGCGACACGCCCCTGCGCCATCGCTGTCGGCTTTGTCACATGATCCTTCACCACCTGAGAGATACCTGCGAATACAAACATTTACATACATACACAGTTAGAAGAAGAAATGTACAGGAATATATGAAGAAAAATGTGTGTGTGTGTGTGTGTGTGTGTGTGTGTATACCATGAAGTGAGGATCTAGCGAGTGCTGCGATTTCCTGAATTGTGAGAGCTCTTCTGGATTTGGGCAACATGGTGACGGGGTCCTCAACATTTACCTGAAAATGAAAAAGGGTAGAAAATGAATAAGAGGAAGAGGAACATGTGGGCAGTAAGAATAAGATGATGTTCTATTGAAATTCTCAAATAATTCTATAAGCTAGTGTTCATGGTGTCCTGGTGACGTTTAAAATGTGAATCAATAAGGGGGGGTGTAGAAATATTGAATATAATTTACAATACAATATAAATAGTATAAATAGTTACAGTGAATAAACACGTCACATATTTCATATTTACACCACCTCTGAGTTTTGTACTACCAAGGAAATTAGATTAATGAATTATTTAATTGGATGTGGTTTGATTTTTTACACCATAAAATTTTAATTCCATGCACTTAGAAAGATTTAGAAGTGTGATCTTATCAACAAATCTAATCCTTTTTTATTTCTATTTCATTTTGTCAAATTCTACACTAACTAGAAATAATATAATTGAATTGAAAAACAAGGTGCCAACAAAACCAAATTAAATGATTATTATCATCAATCACACTAACAGTGTTTATTATTATTTCACAGTCATATAATGATGGTGAGCAGAATCCTGTTCAGAATAACAGTAACACATGAGCCTTTCTCTCTCTCTCTCTCTCTCTCTCTGAAGCTCCGTCACCTGCTGACGTCACCGCGGCAACACGCGGCTTTTTATAGCCTCGATCAGCATGGGGCGCGCGCAAACGCACGCTCGCTTATCGGGATCCGCGCGCGTTTCGGGTTCAGTGTGTTTATTGACCGAGTGACCGCGTTAACGTCTGACCCACACACACCGCGCGACCGGGCTGCTGCATGACTGATATCTCTGCGTGTGTGTGTGTGTGTGATCCAAATGGCAATGTCTTCTTTAGATGCTCTCTCTCTCTCTCTCTCACACACACACACACACACACACACACATTACCTGTTCGTAGGCCTACTTGTGTGAAAAACCTGAAACAATGACGTTCATATACTTGTATAGTAACCGGTTATAAACCGGAATCCTGCGCGCGCGCGACAGCATGACGAGCCTGGTCTATAAATGGAGTTGGAGCGCGCGAGCCTCATCCTCACGGACACCCTGCAGCAACAAGCGCGCGCGCCACAGGTTTCATAACGGCACGGCCGAGTGAGCGGAGCCGCCGCCGTCCTGACCACACACACACACACACACACACACACGTTATTAAAGAGATACTTGAAACATAACAAGAGACAGAGAAGAAGTGATGAAGTGATGAGAGGTTGCGCACGAACGCACCTGGACAGCACCTGCACATCATACAAATATATTTTTACAAATGATTTAATGATTTAATGAATTAATTGCCCAACCTCTCAAACGGTTAAAGCATGCATGCACGCGCACCGACGCTCTCTCTCTCTCTCTCTCACACACACACACACACACACATACAATATATATATATATATATATATAGACAGAGAGAATGATTAGAGTACCCCAGTGCCGCTCGCGCCGCAGAAGAACAGCAGCTTTTCCATGTGCACACCGGCAGCGCGAGCGCAGACCGATCCACACAGTAGACATGCCACGTCGACGTTGAGCTAACGGACCCGTCCTCCCTCTCTGTCTCTCTGTCTGTCTTTAATTCAGTCGGCAAAAAAAAACAGCATTTCTATAGCAACCGGTCATCGCGGAACGGATGCTGTCTTCGGGGTAGAAGGGGAGCGGGGGCGGGCCGGGGGGTGTCTGTGGGACAGCTCGTGTCCCCGCGATGCCCGGAATGACGTCACGAGCGTCACGTCACATCGAACGGTTACAGTTCAATTGAGTAGCTCGCGCCCAAATCAAAAGCTCTTTCTCTCCGCGCGCGCACACACACACACACACACGTTGGATAAATGCATTTTTTTCAATTATGAATTAAAATGCAGAACCGTGTCTAAAGTCTTCCTCCAGTCCTGCACGTGCGCTGAGTGTTTACGCTCCTCACTTCCGCCCTTTTGAAAATAAAATATTAATAAATGCAACTTTTCTGCTAAGCCTGGATTATTGTAATAATTAACTTTATATACCAGTGTTTCACGCTCATGTTGTGGAATTTTTTAAAATAATTTTTGTAAAGTTCTGATTGTTACCAATAGGAAGGGGGTGTAGTTTCATCACGTGACTCACAGGGCTAATTAGGAAGGTTATTTAGCAACAGTTGATCAACTGAACGCAGAAAAATGTCTTAATGACTTTTGAGATAGAGCATTAGTTATTTAATTTCTCCACAGCTAAACTTTCAGAAGAGGCAAATTAATGAGTTCTCTAACACCTAATAGACGTGAACGTTACAAAACAAAACACGTGCTTTAGCAAAGCAAGCTAACTAACCTAACCTATTAGCTTAACAAATGTGAGCGTTTCTCACACAGCGAGATGCTGAGGCTGTAATTTGTGACTCTGAGCATGAAGTCCCACTGTGTTCCACAGTTCCTGCATGTTTACTCATACATATGCATAGACCTGGGACCTGAGAACAGAACCAGCAGTTTAGTTATGCTAATGAGTTAATCAGTACAGTGAAAGATGCTGAAGAAAATAAGGAGAGATGAGTGTTTCAGCAGAGGCTCGATTGAGCCATGTTTGTTTAAAATTCACATTTAAAATCATTAAAATGTCAAAAAAAAATTGTTCAAACTTTATGCTAACACTGCATGTGTAGATCGCTTACACGGCTAACTAGCTGTGAAAAGTCTCATGGTAAACGGCTTAACACCAAATCCTGAACTGTCTGTTTATCTTTTGTTTGCTAAGCTAAACATGGAACTACAGTATATCTTACTGTGTTTGCTAGGCTAAGAACTAAACTATATTATATTTACTAGTAAATACATGAGACCTTAGTGTTTAGCCTTGTGTGCAAAATCTCGTCTCTTGTTTGCTTTAAACAATTCATGAATTGATTTCTGCTTTTAGTCAAGTGAATGATTATTCTCGTTCTGTAGATAACAGCAACCATGGACTTAGCATTAACCTGAAGATTAGCCAGAGAATAAGGCGAGTAGCGAGACAACAAAGCCTGCTATTTCTGTCGGCTCTTTATAACGACTCGAGTGGTGTGTGGGAGACGTTCTCTCTTTCTTCTCTCTCGGATCTCTCGGCTCCGGGCACATGATGTGGCTCTGTGGTGGGCAGCTAAAGAACCATGAGTTCAGTGTTCTTCTATTTTCAGTTGTTCTGATACATGCACAAAGCTTTTTTTTTTTTTTAATTGTTGGCACCTCGAGGTAGCGGTCCAGCTCCTCGAATGGGACACTCAAGAGGCGTGGCAACCCTCTGCGTGCGGTCCCGCCCAAAAGTGCGAGGTCAGATAAGGAGCTCTCAGCGCTCCAGTCCACGTGAAACCGTCCGCCCGCCACTGTGGAAAGGAACAACAACATCACGTGACATCACAGCATGTAGCATGTTAGCATGTTTGCGTACTGACACGGCACCTGATACCAGAATGTAGACTTTATTTCCTGTAATGATGCCAGAGAAGTAAAAATAGTAAATACACATAAATGTATCTTTATTAACTTAACGTGTTAATTTTAAGTTTAAATATATTATTATTATTATTAAAAAATATTATTTTATAAATACATATTCACCAGAATTTGTAGTACTTTTTTCTTTTTTAAATTATTTTCCTTCCTTATATTTATTGATGCCATGTTTTGATTTAAGGTACACATTTCAAAAGAAGTGAAATTAGCAAAACAAATGAATCAATAACAGCTAGCTAGGAATCAAAATTTCTTTGGATGATCATGAGAGATAAAACAGATTGTTTTATTTATTTATTTTTAAATTTATGCCTTAACCCAAGTTTTGAGGGAGTGTAGATATCAGGTGTCGTTGCCATCCAAACAACTACCCGGCGTCCTCGGTCAGTTACTATGGCAACCAGATGTACGGGTTGGAACGAGGCAGATCATAGTTTTTGTGTGTGTGTGTGCGTGTGAACTGTCTTTTCTCAGGCATCTCTTGATATCACATTCATGCTTTCATAAAGCCGATGTTAAACAGCGCACGCTTCACGCTTCTTCTTCAAGCGACAAACTGCAGACCCGTGGACAGGAAGTCACGATGGTTCACAAGCGCACGAATATCTCCACCAGGCAGCATCTCACCAAAATGCCACTGGCGGCATCACTTCTTGCCCGGCAGCCCATGTGAAGCAGGCCAGTGCTGTTTACTTTACCTTATTTTATACAAGTACATTCTAGTTTAGTATTACAGTAGTTGTGAACTATACTAATATTATCACCACTACTAATAGTAATAGTAAGAATAATACTCCACATCAGTGTTGATTGGAACATGACTGAAAAGCGTTGATTAATTTTCTCTAACAGCAGCTCTGACATCAGGCAGAAACGCGTCTGGTGTTTAAAGTGGCTAATGCATGAGTTAGCTTCATTCTAGACTATTAACTCCTTTGAGCTAGTTGGATTTTTTTCATTTTCTAACAAGGTCTTCATTCTTTCTTTAAAATGAGCTAGCTGATTTTATTTATAAAAGATGTTTTTGAACATTTTTTTTTACAGCTAGCTAAACAGCTAATCTTGTGGGATTTGTTTTGTGATATTCTACAAATGCAGGGCTTTGGAAGATACTCAAGTGTTTTTTTTATGTTCACATTTTATTCTCCTTTGCAAACACTATAAGTTGTAAATGACTAGCATGACTGATTTTAAGTTATAAAAAATGATACTGCAAATGTTTCAGGGTGCATGTGTCTTAGCACGAGTACCAGCTGACCAGAGTACCTTTTAGCCTCAGGTGCTGCGGTCAAGCTGCACTTGTGCTAATGATCCCGCGAGGCAGTGCAGCGGTGTGAGTTACAGCTCTACTGTACCCTGCATGTGAGCGTGCAGCCTCCCACACAGCCGCCGCATCGACACCCTCACTACAGCAGCGACTTGGGTTGCGCTTCCTCTTTATCATTGCTCGTGTTATGTTCCGGTTGATACTCGACACGCCGCGGGTCTTTTCACTGCGCACAGCGCACCTCGCCCCTCGACCCGCTAGAGTCAGTGAAACCAAAGCCGTGATGAAAAACATCTTCGCGTGTGAGGTGCACTCATGAACTTGTCTTTAATCCCAAAATCCTCACGCCTGTAGTGTTTAGTGTAACACACACACTTGTCGTTGAGGATTTTAGTATTGAATCTTTTCTCAAACAGAAACAAATCAGAATCAAATCATAACTACTTCATATTTGAATTGGAGTCAGATATCAGTCACCACTCAGCTCTGATACAGCGTAATCAAAAACATGTTTTTCCTCACTTCATGGTCTTTAATCTGCAGACTGACTGACCGAAGACGGACTTTACAAATTAAACACCAAAGCTTTGACACCAAAAACACTGATGATATCCACAGTGTATTTCTACTGAAATCACATCTATGGCACTGGATTCACAGCTACAGTGTTTAATTCAGCTCTAGAGTATTGAATCATCATGTAACCACATCAGAGTTCAGGACCTCCAACTAAAAACGAACACCGAACAAAGTAACTGTTTATTTAACTGCTACTAATTAATACAAATACTACATGCAGTGTTTAATCAATAGTCATAGTACTTACTGTAGTTACATCCCGCAGTATTTAGTTCCATTTTAAATTGTAAAGCAAAGAAATTTCTTTTTAACACACAAACCAACACTTTGGAGTTAATTTAATACTTTGAGCTCCAGAGTGTTGAATCAGCCCTCAAATACTTTATATAACAGTTAATTCATCTGCATTAACCGTGTTCAGTTAGCAGTGTTTAGTCCAGATGTGGTGAAATAGCTAAGTGAAGTGTTGTAAAGGTTTGACGTAAACACTGTAGATGTGCCGTAGTGTTAATTTAACACTTAGTATAGTGTGCAGGTAACAGCTACGGTGTGCAATAAACAAACACTTCACACAAGTAACAGCATTGTGTTGAGTTTGTGAATGCACATCTACACCGGGTGGCACTACGAAGCAGCACGAGCGAACTCAACACCGTAGGCATTAATGCAACACCGGGAATTTTTCGTCTTGTCCCGGTTTGTCCGTATCGAGTCCATCTGGTATGAGAAACACTCACCGCCTCACACTGAGCAACAGGCGGAAAGGTTCGAGGCCACCAGCAGCTCGGGCCATCTGGAAGAGTGTGACGGTTAAAATGACCTCACCTCAACTTAACACTGTGTGTGTATGTGTGTGTGTGTGTGTGTCTGTGTGTGTCTTGGCTCTAAGCAGCATTTGACTTCAATTTCCGGCGAGACTCATCTTAGCTGTTGCCTGTGGGGAGTTCGGCGAGGACACCTGTACCTCTACCTCTGTACCTGTGTTTGTGTTTTCGTCTGTGTCTCTAGCTGTGTCTCTACAGATATCTCTACTTGTATCTTCGACTGTATCGCTACATGTGTCTACTGGTATCTGTACCTGGTGATTGAATCGTTTCTGTTCAAGTCCGTTTTGTGTTAAATACAGGATGACGTGTTATAATATACCGTGAGTGTGTACAGTATGTGTGTGTGTGTGTGTGTGGGTGTGTGTGTGTGTGTAGTTTGGTTAAGCTTGTGACATCGTCACACAGGTTATGATAAGGTGAGAGTTTCACTTCGACTCTACAAGTGTCTCCGACCCCTGTTACACTTTACTGACAACGACTAACCAGATATTCTTTGTAATGGGGTGCCATTTCTTTTGTCAAAGGACGCTTCTTTATGTTTGAAACACATTATTGATGCAAACCTATGATTTTGAATATATCAACTTAGTGTATCACCGCACGTGATGCTTATGGACGGTATGCAAAAGGGTGCCAAAACTTTTGGCCCTATCGCATGTTATATTATATTCGTTCCGCGTGCGCAGTCCTGTCCCTTAGCAACGGAGGTCCTCGCGCGCCGCCGCATCTCCATCATGCGTTTTTTTAATTCCATGCGTGAATTGTGTTGCAGGGTCGCGAGCGCAGCATCAGCAGCATCCAGTCCGCATTACTGCCGTCACACACACACACACACACACACACACGCTGCGGACCATCCTGCATCCTGTGTACCATGCTCTCTCTCTCTCTCTCTCTGTATCACACACACACACACACACGCGGGCGCGCGCGCATCAAAAGCCCGCAGAATCCACGCGTGCACAAAGAAAGCTCGTGCGATGCGGCGTTTCACGCAACGTGCTCTCTGTCTCGTGCTCGGAGCAGGCAGAGCGGAAGTGCGGTTCTTACCTACAGGGGTCTTGGAGGCGACGCAGCCCATGCTTACACACTGACCTGCAGTGCATCAACACACACACACACACACACACACTTTCTCTCTATGGGGCGCTGCTCGTTTCCGCGTCCGGTTAATCGGTTACCTTTGCAACTTTCCTGCTTTGCTCTCTGTCTCTGTCCTGTTGTTGTTTGTTGTTTGTCCTCCCCCCCCAACACACACACACACACACACACACACACCCCGCCCCGCACTCACCACTACGTCACGCGGAGAAGACTCGACGCGTGCGTTTCAGCACCTTGGCGGCGGGACAGCGCGTGCGTGCTCGAGCTCCCAGTCGGCGGCCGCAGCATTGGTTGGCGCTGACTCTGATCTTCTTCTTTTTCCTTCTTCTTTTTCTTTTTCACTTGCCAGCTCTTTCTTCTCCAGCGTCTGAAATGTTGCTTTATGTTGTTGCTGTTTTTTTTTTTTGTGTTGTTTATTTTTTTTTACACGAGCGCAAACACAGCGCGGTAAACGAGTGAGAAATTGGGAACGCGCGAACTGCGCTTAATAAATCCTGCCCGTTTTGGCTCCGCCCACAAGGCGAGCTATATGAAGGCGGAACAAGATGTGATTGGACAAACAGGGGAGAGAGAGAGAGAGAGAGCGCGCGCGCGCGCGGTACAGTACAGTCCAGTACACATTCTAGTGGTGGGAAGTTTGAATCGTTTTAGTGACTCGGTTCTTTGAATCTCGTTCATCAAAATGAACGGATCTTTTTTCGAGTTATTTAGTTCATTTCGTTCTTTTGACCAGAAATAAAAATAAATGTTACATTTTTAATAAACTGACCCCCAACACGTCTACATACACAACGTTTGCTACAGTTCCAGTAATGAGAATATTACACTGCAGCTAAGGACAAATTATTATAAACAGAATGAGCAGCTCACCATCATATCTTCTAGTCCGAGTCGTTCGTTCCTTTGAATCTATTGCACTGCATAGTGTCTATGGGAGTCACGTGACAAAAGACCGAACGATTAGTACCAAAGTTACCAATTAGTTACCAATTAGTGCTCATTTCTGTTTCCTGTCCATAACTTACGGAGGTTTTGCGATGCTTTGCGCACACGCACCCAGTAGAAAATGAACGAATCATCCTCCGAGACTACTCGTTCTTCTGAGTCACGTTAAAGACTCGTTCAAAAAGAAGCAATCGTTCGTATACGACCCATCACTAACACGTTCCCCTCTGTAGCATTATATGTAGAGGTGTGATATAGATGGTGCACGTGCGGGTAGACACGGGCGCTGATGTCACTGATTGGTTAACTGAATCCTCCTCTCTGTGAGCGCGCGAAAAAAACCATAGCCGCCAATTAAGATCATTAAGTGCTAAATCTTCTAACTTCCACTTAGGCCAATAAATAGAGGCAAATATGTTTTGTTAGTTTGTTTTTTCTAACTTCCTTGAGGTGTCGATTTACTGAAAAGTACTTTGTGATTTTTAAAGCATGAAACAGAAAGTCATATTAAAGCAGCAGTACAGTTAATGTGAGGTGCAGTAACACTGAGCATTATGCAGGGTATTATTATATTACATTATATTTTATTATATTATACACTAGTATTATACACACGTCTGCAGGGGCACCGCTAGCAATTTTGGGCCCTATGACAAAATATGCGGTTGGGCCCCCCTACCACACCCATTCCGCACAAAACATACAAGCCAACCGAGCTATTCAAAGTTGCCATCTTATCTATGCCATCTTACACGGTAGTAATACTTAAAGTCCGCTAGCAAAGTTAGCCAATAAGATAATGCTGCATATTTGCTACAAATTCAAGATCTATATCTGGACAAAAATTACATATTTAATTTTCATTGGTGAAAAACGTAACTAGGGCTGTAGCTATCGAATATTTTAGTAATCGAGTATTCTACCAAAAATGTAATTGATTAATCGAGTAATCGGATAAAATGTACTTTTGCTTAATTAAATAGCAATATAAAATATACTGCTTAAAAAAATAAAGGGAACACTTAGTCCCGGTTTGACTTGAACTTGCATACACATATGATAGGTGTTCAAGTCAAACTGGGACTAAGTGTTCCCTTTATTTTTTGAGCAGTATATATAAGAGAAAGATTACTTTCATTTCTTTTTAGAAAACCTTTATTTTTTAAATGCATACAGCATTTTATCAAAAAATAAACATTGTCATTATTCACAATATAAGGAAGAGCTTAAAGTTGACTGAGATGAATTAAGTGCATTACAGCCGTACATTCTTATTTTAAAGCCTTTTCTCAGATGCAAAAACTAAATAAAAAAAAAGTGTAAAAAAAAACTAAGGTTCACATTAAAATAAATAATTATACAAAAATACTAACTTAACTTTCAGAACTAAAAGTTTCAAAATCTACAGCTCAGGTGTAACATAAGCCTTTACTGACTTCTTACTGGACGCTTTGTGACGACATTTAGGATGCAAAAATCCATGGACAGGAACAAGAGTCCGTACATTGTGTTTTAAGTCAATAAATATTCATCAGAATATAAACGTCTCTCTCTTGGATGTGTGTGTGTGTGTGTGTGTGTGTGTGTGTGTGTGTGTGTGTGTGTGTGTGTGTGTGTGTTCACTAGTCTTTAAAGGAGAGTGTGATTGCAATGAAGCGAGGTAACCATGTCAACATGCTCCGAACTGAGGCTGTCCTGCGCTTTAAAGCAACGTTTCCTGCTGCTGAAAACATTTTTCATTGATAAAAGTTTTTTCTTGGCTCCCTTCCATTTTGCAGCCGCATCAGAACACTTCCTCAAATTACACGGCTAACTGTGTGCGTCTCCTTCCGCGTTGTGGGTGACGTCAGCGCTTCTTCTTCGTCAGTCTTTACTGGCGGCTTGCATCCGGAAGCTCGCTGTGTCACGTCAAACAAATAATTGCACAAAAACATAACGCAAGCTTTTAAAGTGTATTAAAAATGAAAAGAAGCTTTGAGGCAGAAGATTTTGTTTGTGGTTTCTGATGACCGGACTTGTGCTTCTTTGTTGAACTCGATGACGTATCTGCTTTCACAGTTCAGCACCTCTGTACTCAGCAGCGACACTCTGCGCTAGGCAGGATGGGCTGAACCACACAGTGAATCAGAGACGGTGTGATTGGACTGGAGATGCAGAAATAAGCCGTAATGTTTTTTCATTTGTAACTCTTTTGTAGATACATTTCTAATTTCTTTCTATTTACTGCTAGTAGTGTTATTACTAATAAAGCAGATCTCTGGGGGCCCCTAAAGGGCGTGGGCCCTTACAATCATCCTAACTCATCCCCCCCTTAGCGGCGCCCCTGCTAGTCTGTGAAGATGCTCTTTGGTTGTCTTCTATAGTTCTTCTACAGAAGACAATTGTACAGAAGCACAAGGAGAACATGCAAACTCCTGGAGGTGCAAAGTGACAGTTCTAACCACTAAATCACTGTGCCGACTTTTTAAAAGCAAAGTGCCCTTATTCATGCAGTGAGCCCTTAAAGGAACCTTAAGGAACCCTTTCATGTAAGATTATGTCTAATCAATCAACTCCGCCCCTTTCTCCCATCCCTTTCCCCTAAGGGGTGTATGCTTGGGGCTATGCTGACCCTGTGACCCTGTGACTGTTGGACCCAGTGACTGGTGGCCCCGCCCCTTTATGCTAAACAGAGCAGGTCTGTCTTTTGGGTCCTTCTGTTTTCAGTGCATAGAGCAGTCCTGGCTGGTGGCTCCGCCCATTTATCCTATGTAGAGCAGCTCTATGATGGGTCCAAGCTTTCACATCCACATAGAGTAGGCCGATTTGGTGGCTCTGCATCATTCTTAACATAGAGCTGCTCAATGTTTTTCTTCACAAAATTATATACAAAGTTAAATAATAAAGTAAAAAAAATTATTATTAATGAATCAACAACATGATCCATAAAGTTAATTCCACAACATCAGTCTCACATTTCTAGCTTCCCTCAACTTGCAGATTCCTGGTGTGTGTGTGTGTGTGTGTGTGCATGTGTGTGTGAGTGTGTGAGTGTGTTGTGTAACCATGCGCCTACACACACTCTAAACATAGAGGCGAGCATTGACCCACACTCTCTCTCGCTTCTCCTGAACATCACACGTTGCTCAGACGCTTCAGATCTGACGAGTGGGAGCGGTGGAAAGAAAGCAAGAGAAACCATCAGATGCATAACTGCAAAAATAATAACCGGGGATTCTGGGAAAGGAGGCGGAGTTCACCGGGTGGCTGATGGAAAACACTCAGCAACAACTGGAACATTTTCAGCAAAGGAGATTCTGAATGTTTGATATTATTTTTAGCGTTGAAAAGAAAAGCCGGTGATTCAGTGCGGAACTCCTCAACGCAGGCGAGGGACTGTACTCTCACAAGCCACGCCCACTGTGTAACCTTAACCCAAACAAGGTGCCGACATGACTCCTAATCTTCATCCTCCTCCTCCTCCTCCTCATCCTCATCCTCCTGCTGAAATACATCAATACGTCTGACAGTAAAACCTCCCAGTAAACACACGGCGTCTGTCTCACCGCCTGCGATGCTGAGTGTTTATACACAGCAAGATAAGAAAGAAAGAAAGAAAGAAAGAAGCAAGGAAGAAGAAAAAGTAGAAAAAGGAAGGATAAAGAAAAAAGAGATGAAAAATGAAGAAAGAAATGCAAACGCCAAAGTAAGAAAGAAAAACTAACAAATAACAACAGAATAAAATAAGTCAGTCTGTCTTCTTTCTGTCTGTCTGTCTGTCTGTCTGTTTCTCTCTCTACCTCACCCTCTCTGCATTAGTAAGCTGTGTCACAGCGCCTCCTTCAGGTAAGCTGCTGAAGCTGATTTTTTTCACATAATGTTTAAACGTTCACAAAAAAACTTTAAATAATAAACATAAACGTGAAGAAAGTAAGAAAATAAAATAACATGAATGAGAATGAAGAAAACATGTGGATGTGTAAAAACGTTTCAGCAAAAAAGAAGCAGAGAGAAAAAAAGAAAAGAAAGTGTAGGGGAAAGAAATAAGAGGGACGTCGGTGGAGGCCGTAAAGCTTCTGAGTGTGTGAACATGAAGTTTATCTCACAGTTAGAGTTTATGAAGCTTTAGTGCTATTGGAGATTACAGGAGCCCCTCCCCCTCCCCTCCCCCCTCCCCCCTCTGGACATTTGTGTTGTAAAAGCTCAGAAATTATTTAAAAAAAATTTTTTTTTATAAAAATAATAAAAAAGTTAATATGTTCTTGTCTGTGGCCATATGATGTGTGTGTGTGTGTGTGTGTGTGTAAGTATGTGTGTGTGTGTGTGTGTGTGTGTGTGTGTGTGTGTGTGTGTAAGTGTAATTATGTGTATGTGTGTGTGTGTGTGTGTGTGTGTGTGTGTGTGTGAGTGTGTGTGTGTGTGTGTGTAAGTATGTGTGTGTGTGTGTGTGTGTCTGTGTGTGTGTCAGTGTGTGTGTATGTGTGTGTGTGTGTGTGT
>JAAGKR010010425.1:0-22830 GCA_011419295.1 Clarias macrocephalus | reverse complement strand
ATATAAGCATGATCGACTGCTTTGATTGACAGGGGAGAGCTGTAGTATGCCTTTCCTACTCAGAGAGCACGCTCAGTTTAGCCCTCTTGGACTCCTGTAGCATTGGTGTTGTGCTCTTGAGGCTTGAGGATGCTGCGAAAGTTTGCATTTTTCACTAAAAGAAAGTGAAGCTCGATCGATTGCTGATCAGAAGTTTTGACGTAACGTAAGTTTTGACATTTTGAGTTACATCAAGTTTTGACATAGTTAAGTAAGTTTTGACATTCTGAGTTTGTCAATTGTTGATAAATCGAGACCGATATTCGTTTACTTTCCTTTAGTGACCTTTCGCAGCATCCTCAAGCCTGCATGCAGTCACCTCTTAGAAGACGCTAGCTACTTGTGAATAACATCGCAAGGACAAGCCATAACAGCTTAAAGCTGAAATCTCAAGCAACTTTTTTTTTACGATTCTTTTTACGATTCTAGAAATGCTTGTTTTTAGCTAACTAGCCTGCAACACATTATTCCATTATATTGTCTACCTTCCTCGTTCGTATCGAAGTCAAAGTACTGCGGGGTTCCATTTGGGACAGGTCCTCCCGCTCTCTCTCTCTCTCTCTCTCTCTCTCTCTCTCTCTCTATCTATCTATCTGTTTGTTTCTTCCTTGCTTTTATTTTTCTTTCCTCTTCTAACCAGTACTCTGCAATCCTTCTAGATTGTTCTCCTTGTTTCAGATGACGGCAAACACACACACGACTAACCTACACACAGTACAGACCCGCAGGCACACACCTGCACACGCAAACTTCACGGAAGACCTCCAGACACTCTTGCTTTCTTTTTCTCTCTCTCTCTCTCTCTTTCTCTCTCTCACACACACACACACACACACACACTCTCTCTCACACACACACGCACACCCTCGTATGACTTTGTGCTCAGTGACAGGAGTCTCCGCTGTGTTCCATCAGGTCATTTCTCCTTGCAGCGTTGAGTCATACTTCATATCGCTTTCCTGACACGTCCTCCTCCCCTCCCCCACCTCCCTCCCGTCCCATCCTCTATGATTTATTCATTCCTCTATTGTTTGCAGTTAATTTCCAAATCCAGATCCGAAGCGACTCCTCTCTCCACCATACGTACGAGATAATCTCTCAAATACGCCCCCCCCACCCTCAACCCCTACACATACAGACCCTGATGCCCCCCACCTCTCACCCTTCTTGTCCCCGTCTCGTTCACGTCCCCACATTTGTTTTTGCTCTTTCCTTCTTTCAGGATGCTCTTTAAATATTGTGTGTGTGTGTGTGTATGTGTGTGTTGTGCAAGTGTTGTGTCTGATTAGTTGTGTGACGCGCCGACGTTCTGCCCTCCACCCGTGGCGCGTGGCACTCTCTTCTCCCATTTTCAGGTGCCTCAGTGTCTGCTTTCTCTCTCATGTTTAAAAGCCTACCATCCACCATACCCCCCCCCCCCGCCCGGGGCCGCCGCCGCCCTGATTGGTCGATAGCCCTCCCCTACTTCTCTCTCTCTCTCTCTCTCTCTCTCACACACACATTCTCATTACATGCAGGTTTTCAGAGTCTCCCTCAGACTACATCATCCTCACCTTCCTTTTTTCTCTCTTTCTCTCTCGCACATCACACTCCGTAGCTCTCCATCCGTCACTGCTATCGCTCTGGCTTTTAACTCACACTCTTTCTGTCCAGCTCGGTTCACGCTTCCCGTGTGGGTCCAGAGGAGAGTGTGCGAGATATGTTCAGGTCCTGCTCTCCCAGAGCTTAGCGATGAGCCTGCTTTAGTAAGCAGTAGATTTTGGGACGTGTTAGATCTCCTGAGGTAAAATCTGTTCCTTTTTTTTTTTTTTGGACCGTTTCCTCCAACCGTTAAAGCTGCAGTAGGTAACTTTTCTTGATTTGGATTAACAGAGACTCTCTGCAGGTTGCAGAACACATTGATATATGTAGGAAAAGGAAGAAAAATGAAAAGAAAAAGGAAGAAAGCAAATTGTTTTGTTTTTTTTCACTTTTTGCCAGTCAGCTCTCAAACGTCCCTAAGCCACGCCCCCTGATTCCACCAAAGACCACACCCAGTTTTCTCATATATATTGTGATGATGGTTTAAATTTGTGATTAAATCCAAGCCATGTCATGTCTAAGTATGTAGTTATCCTGTATGAATCCAAACTTTTTTACCCTACTAACTTTTCACTTTTTCTTTTTGTTAAAGAAGTTCTAAAGGCCCGTATTCACAAAGCTTCTTAGAATTCTCTCAGAGAGCTCCTATCTTAGCTTAAAAAGTCCTAGCTGGGAGTCCTAGACTAAAAGTGATTTAGGAAACTTTTTAGAGCAATTCTGAGTAAGGAAAGTAGAAAAACTTTTATCTTAGTGAGGGGGTGTGGTTGACCCTGTTGCTAGGGATGATGCAGCAATTCAAGGACTGTGATTGATTAATAAAAAATAAGCTTTGACCTCTGCAAAGGTTTTGAAATGTGCTCTTTGTGAAAACAGACTATATGGTAATATAATCAACAGTGAAATCATAATTTTTGTATATGAAGAAATTGTATAATCATGACTACAGCCTACTTTATGCAAAGTTTCTTGGCTAAATGTCTTAAAGATAATTAAACAGCTAAATGTTGAAAATGTGTCTACTTTTGAAGCAACCAATTTCCACACAGTAGTTACTATATTTAAGTTCTCACATTTATTTACCGTACTGATTTTATTCCTTAGATTGATGGGAGCCAAATGTCTCAGCTTTTACAATTTACATGATTGCGGGACAGTGTATTTAATTTGCACTTTTGGCGCCAACAATCCAAGAGAGATGGAAGTAAGTAAAACAACAAGCAAACCAAATTGGACAGAAAAGCAGTGTTTACTTTTAGCTTTACCTTCAGTGTTTGGAGAATATTTCTTCCTCCGCCATTTTGTCCTCTGCTATAGAAACTCTTAAACCTCTTAAAAGTCCTCCTCTCTACTCTTAACAAATTTTACCTTAGGAGCTGTTTTTAAGGCTAAGATGTTTTGTGAATCATTTTTATCTTTACTAAGATTTAAGGAGAAATTTTAAGAAAATGCCCTAATTCTAAGATTTTTCTTAGAATTTTGTCACTAGGAGCAACTTTTAGGCTTAAGAAGCTTTGTGAATACGAGCCCAGGACTGTAACAAACTCCTAAAGGGACCTGGGAGGAGTCCAAAAAACTTATAGAGTTAAAAGGTCTTTTATTTTTTAATGCAAAATAATGCAAAACCTTTTTATGAGTTCTCAAAAATACTCGACCCTTGACCACATGCATGAAAGAAGGAACATCCAGGTCAGCGTAAGAAACCTCATATCCGGACAATTTATAAAATGAAATCTATGAATTGAATTTTTTTTAGAAGTACTTTTCATTTTTTGTGTATTTCTTTTTTTTTTTTTTTATGTCAATGTTAGCAAGCCAGATTCTGCTTCTGCATTATGATTGGTCACCTGAATTCAATCCAGTCTCTGATTGTTTAGATCTTCACTTATAGCCAATCCAACAGCATGAAGGTGGGACTTAGCAGGTGGAGTTTAGCTAAAACCATGTCTTAAATATTTATTCTGTGATAAATAAAAGTACTAAATAAATCAGTATCAGTCCAAAACACGTTTGTATATCATTTAAAGTTTTTTGTTCTGTTTTGTGTTTAATGAATCATTTTTATGTTTAATGATGAGGATTATTTTGCCAATGGAGCAGCTTGTCTAGCAATTGAAGCATGACTCGGAATCCTGTGAGTCGCTCGGGAGTTTGTGAGATCTCTCAAAAGTTTTGCGTTATTTAAAAAAAAAAAAAGATTTTAAGGTTTTTTCTCTGCATGTGTAATTTTTTTTTATTACTTCATTTATATCAATTTACGGGTTCATTGGAATCGAGGTGATCGAGAGGGTGGTTTGGGTAAAAAGAAAGATTCACTAAGATGAGTACAGTAAGATGGTGGTGAAGCAGCACTGTGTGACAAATGTACCGCTTGTATTGAAGGTGAATGTCTCAATTCTTTATATTTTGAGAAAAGGAATGAGGTAAGTGCGTCTGAAAAACTACAAACAATACTTACTGCAGCTTTAAAGGCGTTGCTCATTTAGTGATGTTTAACCAAATCAGTTGCATTGTTCACCAACAACACACACACACACCAGCCCCAATGATCTTTCAGTGCTAGCTGGCTAATCGGAGATGTTTCTGTTGTGTATGTGTGTCATTAAGACCCCGGTGTAAACTGGGTCGGAGTAGGATTAAAACTAGCGCCGATTTATTTAACCTCTAACCAGATGCCACCTTTGCCCCCCAATGACCACCTCCACGAACACACACACACACACACACACACACACACACACACACACACACACACACACACACACACCTCCTCTGGATCTCAGTCCTGGCCCATTTCCCACCACACTCGCGTGTTTGCATACTCTCCATTTCACCTCTGCAGCTCCGCAAACGCACGTCCGTCCCATTTAAACATCTGCACGCATGTATGGTTGCACCGCCGGTTTGTTTCGTTTCTCCAACTAGATTTAAAAAAAAAATACGACTTCCCGTTCGTTTCGCATTAATAATGATTGTAGCGGAGGTTAAACACTGTTGATTTTAAAATTAAACACACACAATCACTCATCGTTCATATATAAATCGTGAACTGATTTGTTTCGTGTCCTGGCCACGCCCACTTTGAATTCTCTAACTTCTGGCTGATTCATTGCACCACATAGAGTTCCTGAACAAGCTTAACAAGGTTTAGGTCTTTTTTTTTTCCTCTCACACTTTTTTTTTTACATCACTGTGCTTCAACCTTTCATCCTTTGCTCCCGCTTGAATTATTCCTCCGTCTTCTCATCTGATTGACGATCGAGGATTCGCATCACCTCCGGGCTTTAACACGCCGCTGCCTCGAGCATCGATCGATCGATAGATGATAGACTCTGGGAATGTGCTTCTGTACTCAGGACCTGTCACTGTTCGACAGCTAGTAAAATACACACACACACACACACACACAAATTCATGCACAGCTTTATACTTCACTTTCGTGTTCATTTTTTATGTAGGGCACATCAGAGAAGCACTGATATCTCTAACACACACACACATACACACACACAGAGTGAAAGAGGGAGAATTTTGCATTTCTGTGCATATTGTTAAAGCGAAAAAGGCTCAAGGGTACACAGGTGTTGATGAATTTTAATGAGAGAGACTCCGATACGGATAGACCTCTCTGTACATGAAGCACTAGAGAGAGAGAGAGAGAGAGAGAGAGATGGGGGAGGGGTCAGTCTAAGCTGAGATTTCAGGTTTGCGAGGTTTTTAGTGGAGGCTGTCCGTGAAACAGGAAGTGGTATAAGGCGTGAAAACGGACAGTATAATTTATAATAGATGTATCTGCGTTCAAGTCAAACAGGGACTCGTGATGAAATTCCTGGTGGATAAACGCATGAAAGTACAGTGATGAGACTCTTAGCCGCAGTAAAACATTAGAATGGTGCGAATGTTTTGATGAAAGCCCTGAACCGTCATCAAGTAAAACGCCCGATCCTTGAAAATTGTACATCTCCAACTTGTGAAAGAGACACAACAGTCTGTGTACTATCATACACAAACACCACTTGCACATTACAGGAACTCGGCTGGGAGTTATTTCCACATCACCCCGTACAGTCCCGACCTCGCCCCAGGCCATTTCCACATGTTTAGGAGGTTTAGGAGTTCCCGGTAGGCCAGCGTTTGAAGCAGGCAGTCCAAATCTTTGAGGAAACTTTCCATCTTGATGGTATCCTAGCACTAGGGAAACGCTGAGATAAGCGCATTAGTGTAGCAGCGGATGCTGTAGAGAAATAAAGGGAGTTTTTAACTCTCATAATTGTATTCTGTTATTGTGCACAATCAAGAGTCTCAGTTTGACTCGAACGCTGCTTGTAGTACTCCTCAACACATGACACTACACCAGATATAATATAAAAGTCAGGGGGGACTACACAAAACCTTAAACACACCAACTGACTACGACAAGCTAGTTAGCCGTGACTGTGTGCATAGACGGTCCTTATTCAGTCCTGATCAAGTTTGAATGTTTTTAAGTAACACTTCACTTATCCGAGGCGCTGATTGCTGTTCGTTGCTATTTTTTCCCCCGACACGTTTTTAGCCCTGTTGTGAATTTCAATCAGTACAATTACAATCTCCACATGCGTTATTAATTCCTTAAAAAAAGACAAGATAACATTTAAAAATAGTTCCTATCAGGAGCTGTAATGGATCCGTGTGTGTGTGTGTGTGTAGTGTGTACTGTAGCAGACGGCAACTCTCCTCTGATTGGCTATACACAATGGGCTCATTTGCGTAAACAAAGCCACGCCCCATGCTGATCCCCAAGCACCGTGATTTGGCCGGACTTCCTGCTTCTCCGTGCTGATAATAGTAAGAATTACTTACAGTACGTCTCTCATACACACACACACACTGCTTTTTGACTCAACACTAATCCTAAAGCAGCAGGACGACAGGCTTTTCTCCACTGTGTGTGTGTGTGTGTGTGTGTGTGTGTGTGTGTGTGTGTGTGTGTGTGTGTGTGTGTGTGTGTTTCTACGTTTACACATATGTACAGTACCAAGCGTCTGGTTTTACGCTTTTGCCACACATATAAGTGTATATCTGTGTATGTGTGTGTATGTGTGTGTATACGTATCACTGTAGAACTTTCATAGCTAATCTTGCTGCTGCCATTGTCTTTAACCTCTTGCCGTCCGCAAAGCAGGCAGGACATAATGTCGGAGCACCGCTAGCTCCGCCACCTTAACACAATGCTAATTCTCATTTCACAGGAATAACCTTTGACCTTTCTCCGTTTTTTCCATTCCTCTTCTTCTTCTTCTTCTTCTTCCCTTTGCCTCCACACACACACACACACACACACACACACACATATACACACTCACACACATACCTCAATACTCTTCCTTATTCAGATTTCTGACTCTGCTCCTCTTTCTTTCTTTCTCTGTCAAAGTCGCTAACACTTTAAGCCACACACACACACACACACACATTTTACTTTGTGCCTCTTTCCCCCCCCTCAAGCCTACATGCACTCATGCATACAAATGCACTCCCTCACACACACTCACACTCATGCACACACACGCAGACTCATACACACACGCGTACGTGCATGCATGCACCATTAGCCATTCTCTGTGCTGAAGGTGTGATGTGGTGTGCAGCACTCTGCCCCCTGCTGGCTGTTCAGTCTACCTGCCAGGAACAGGTGCCACATTCAATTAGAGCAGCAGGCTCTCAGTGGGAGGGGCTGGACCTGGTTTACTCTGGGCTGTGGAGAAGTGTATACACACACACACACACACACACACACACACACACACAGCTCTGTACAACAGCTTCAGGGAGTGTTTGTCACCAGATGAGATAACTCCACCCATTTTTCATTCGCTGCAGGTGCGACAGCGCGCTCTCACTCAGTCTCACTCACGCAGCCGAGCCGAGGCAGTCAGTGTTCAGGCTGGGTTTCAGTTTTCCCCCAGACTCTTACACAACCTTTATTTGTTTGCTTGTTTTTTTTTCTAGATCATTATAAGCTCATTAGCTTTTCCACACCATTAAAATCTTGTTAGTTTTTGTTAGAAAGTTTAAAATGTTATTATGTTTCCTAAAGCATTACATTTGGGAAACTTTTTTTTTTCTTAGATTCATTGGCACATCATTATGTTTTTAATTAAACTTTTTTTTTTTTTACTTTGAAGGCTTCTTGTCGTCTTGAACATCATTCAATTTTGGCTTTTATTTCTAATGGTTCTGTCTGTTTATCTATTTATTATTACCAGTTAAAGGTTAGGACACACGTTTGGCTTTATTTTCTCCATTCTAGAGCAATACTGGATTTGATCAAAATGATAAAATTTCAAATATGACATTAGGTAACAATAACAACAACAGTCAGTTGGTATTTTAAGATACAAAGGTCAGCTGTTCTGAAGTGCATTGGCAAAACCCATCAGGCACCATGATGACACCGGCTCTCACGGAGACCATCCCAGGAAAGCAAGACCAGGACTTACCTCTTGTCTGCAGAGGAGAAGTTCATGTAGAATCAGCCTCAGAAATCACCAATGAACAAACAGCACCTCTGATTAGAGATATTATAAAGGCTTTACAGAGCAGAAGTAGCAGATACACCTCACAGCCTTATTAAATCGTCTGTTTTTTTTTTTTTTTTTTTTTTTTTTTGAACCGTTAATCGGTTTAGAGGACCATCAAATCAGCTTTAGTTTTCCGGAGCATTTAGTTTTCTATAGTTAGAATGTTGTCAGTTTTTTCTAGAGATGTTATATCCGTATGATTTATTCTTGATTATTATAAGTGTATTACCATACCATGCCATTTATAGACCACTGAAACTATTGTTCTACTGTAAGAACATAAGAACATTAGAGAGATTATTAAAAAAAAAAAATATATATATATATATATATATATATATATATATATTCATATATTTCATATATGAATATATATTTTCATATTCTTCATATTTTTTCTATACAGTATAATCACATGACTAGGGTTTGTTCTGAAAATAGCTGACTCTATATAATAAGGACCCTCATTAGATTTTCCCAATATGTGTATGTATCCTCATTACATTTTTCTTTTTTTTAAATTTTATCTAGATCATTGAATTCTTATGTTTTGTTTTGATGCTCTTAAACCTGTCTAGCTTCAGATGTGTATGACCTCATTGTTTATATATATATACTGTATATACACTGGCCAGCCACTTCATTAGGTAAACTTTGCTAGGTCTGAGTTGGACCCACTTTTGCTTTCAGTGATGCCGTTCTTATTTGTGACACAGATTAAACAAGGTGCTGGAAACAGAGAAGATCTCTTAGAGATTTCAGTCCACATTTACATGACCGCATCATTTTTACATTGCCGCAGATTTCTCGGCTGCACATCCATGATGTCGCTCTCCCCTTCTGCCATATCCAAGAGATGCTCTGATGGATTGAGATCTGGGGGAGAACTGGGCTGCTGCTGATTTTAGCTTCGTGACAATGACAATATCATAGCGGGATGGACACAGTTAGTCAGTAACAATACTCTGGTAGGCTGTGGCATTTAATCCATGCTCATTTGGTGCTAGAGGGTGCCAAGAAAATCTCCCCCCCCAGACCATTACACCACCAGCATGACTTGCTGATAAAAGGCAGGATGGGTTCATGCGTTTCTGTCTTCTAAGCCAAATTCTGAACCTACCGTTCAAATGGCGCGGCAGAAATACAGACTCTCCAGAACAGGCAACGTTTTTTCCAATCTCCTGTTGTCCAGTTTTTCTTGCGCCCAAGTGAATTGTAGCCTCGGTTTCCTGTTCTTGGCTGACAGCGGTGGTACACGTTGTGGTCTTCTGCTGCTGTAGCACATCTACGTCAAGTTTTGACATGTCAATGCTCTTTAGCATACCTCACTTGTAACGAGAAGAGTAACTGTTGCCTTTATATCAGCTCGAACCAGTCTGGCCTTTCTCCTCTGACCTCTGGCATCAACAAGGCACTTTCACCCAGAGGACCACCTCACAGGACATTTTCTCTTTTACAAAACCTTGTGTGTGAAAATCCCAGCAGATCTGCTTCAATTTCTGAAAGTCTGGCACCAACAACCATGCCACGTCCAGAGTCCCTTAAATTACCTAACTTCCCCATTCTGATTCTCGGTTTGAACTTCAGCAGAGTATTGGCATTATCCTCTGGAATCCTCTTTGAAAATCCCCTTTGTCGCAGTTGACGGTCTCCCACTGAGCTACAGGATGTTTACGGCGATGACACCGTTGACAGTGAAGAAGTTTAAAGGAGGGGAAACCAACAATGAAGATCAACCACGCAGCGGGAGACCATCAACCGCAACAAATGGGATTTTCAAAGAGGACTTGATAGTCGGGTTCGACGATGGCGCAAATGCACGGCTTTGTGATGGAGACTATGTTGAGTAGTACCTTTATATAGAGGAAGCCAACCCTACCAAGCAACTGTACCAGCGGTTTGAACCACCTGTGTCTGTTAATAAAAACGTTACACCTACTTTTGCTGTACTTTTGGTAGACAGGTAGACATTAGCAGCCATTGTGCAGACCATGCTGGAGCCTTATCACTGTGATTTCCATTAGACAGCATGATGAGGGTGGGAGATTGTATGAATAGGGGCTGTTTGGAAGGCTAAATGAGCACGAGAGAGCGAGAGATACTGTATAGAGAGAGAGAGAAAGAGAGAGAGAGAAAGTAGACCTACATGAGGATGGAGCACAGGTCAAATTTAATAATTTCATAAATCCCCAGAGGTCAGCTCAAGACCTCTCGGAAATGTTTAGTGCCTGCGTGAGTGTGAGTGTGTTGGTGTGTGTGTGTGTGTGTGTGTGTGTGGTATAAATGTGTGTGTGCACTCTCAACAATAACCCAGACCTGAGCTCTGTGCCACAGTGGTATAGTGAAAGATTTAGCATGTGGTCAGTGTAATAGGGTACAGACTGACCTGTGTGTGTGTGTGTGCGTGTGTGTGTGTCCCAATTTCTTTTCAACACAGTATGTTCATTCTTTATGGGTCACCTACATAGAGCAGGTCACAGTTCTGTTCTGTTCTGTTCTTTGCTGCACGTCGCCATTTCCTTTTCTCACAGACAGGTACGGGCGATGCCTGATTCTTTTCGGAAAAAGGAAAAAAAAAAAAACAACTAATAATATCCGCCTGTTTGACCTGTTCTTATTTGAGATTCAATAAATTGATCACAAGCGTGTATTTTTTCGCATTACAGTTAAGAAATTTCCGAGATAAATCTTCGACTTTGTGCGTTTAAAACTATGCCGAAATTTCAGCCCTTGTGGTTACGGATATTATGCAAATGTTTAAGTCCTGTAATGAGCGAGTACGGCGTCGGCTCGGCGCTTTTAGAGCCGCACCGCAAGATCCAGTTTGAATAATAACAGTATTATCCTTTCAGGCAAAACGAGGCAGCGTACAAAAAAGGAAAGGAGGAAAGAAAAAGAGAGGAAGAAAGCTATAACGTAAAGACGAAAGCACCACGGAATTCCAATAAAGGCAAAATAAAGCATGAGTTACACAAGTGAAAAGAAAACAATTAGAAAGTATTTTAAAGTCTTGATTAAAATAACAAGAGTTAGAAACTTGTTAGAGGGAAAAGAGAGAGCGGGAGACAAAGAGAGAGAGACAAAAAGAGAGAGAGGGAAGGGGAGAGAGAGAGGGAGAGCTCTGGAGCTGTTTTGAAGCTCTGGTAATGGAGTAAGTGTGTGTGATGAAATGTCTGTGGGCAGTGAGTTCCTGATCTTTGGAGCCAGCTCCGTCCCTCTGTGAGTCCGAAATCTAATTTGGCGTAGACTCTGTGAAGTGTGTGAGGCTGCAGCGAGACGTTTAAAAGCCAGTAACGTCGTTTCGGAGACAGCCGAACAAGCAGGATGCGGCCAAATCCCTGTAATTCGCTCCATCTTCCTCGGCGCTGTGGAAAACGCACAGTCCAGATCACTGGCCTCTGGTGGTCTTATTACGGGAGATTCAGCAAAAAAAAAAGTGCCTTATGGCTGTTTTAGAGCGGGGAGGCAGTGAGGTTCGGTGTTCACCGAGGGATGGGGTTGAAGGCAAGAAATTTTTGGAAGGTTTAAATCCCTGAATGTTGTCAGAGCTACGGCACGAGTCCAAAACATCAACACTGAGCCATGAGTTCTCTGTGCCGACTGATGTGGCCCTCAGAATTTCATGGTCTTTTTTTTTATTTTATATTTTAGTGTTTTTTTTATATATTTTTTTTTCATTGACTAAAGCAATACTTATTATTATTATTATTATTATTATTATTATTATTTTCTTTGTTGTTATTTTATTATTTTTAATATTATTTTACTATTATTTTACTCTTATTTTGTTATTGAAGTTATTTTCAAATTATACTTTTTCCCTGTGGTATGTTATTTTTTAATTTTTCTTCTTCTCCTTCTTCTTCCACCTCTTATTATTATTATTATTATTTTGTGTTTTATTATTACACTTTGCAGTAGTTATTTTTAATTTATTGTTGATAGTTTTACTTTGTTATTAATAATATTTTATTCTTTATATTTTACAGTACGTTCTATTGCTCATTGACATATTGATTCATTTTATTATGTTAATTCTTATTACTGCATTATATAATTAGTTCTACGATTTTATATTGTAGATTATTGTTATTTTGGTGTATTTTTGTCATTTTCATTATATTCATGTTCATATTTTCTAATTATTCTTTATTGTTTATTCATTCTTGTATAAACCAACCATTCGTGTTTCCTTTTTATTGTTAAGTGTAGACTCACTTAGATAGATAGATAGATAGATAGATAGATAGATAGATAGATAGATAGATAGATACTGTAGATAGATAGATAGATAGATAGATAGATATTATTGCATTACTGCAGCAGGTTACACAAAGGAAAAAAAACCTGCATTGACTTTGATCAATGAAAGCAAAATAACAAAACTGAAATGATGTTTACCCGTAACCTGCACCGGCATACATGCGTACTGTTTGTTTATGTGTTTATTTATTTATTTATGAAGCTTAGCATTTTTGTAGTCACTAAACAGTTTGTTACTGCTATTATTACTGCTATTAACTGCTCATGAATAAAAGTCGTTAAAGGTTGACGAGGATTAAATCATCGTATAGCTGTGACAAAAAACAAAACAAAAAAAAAAAACCACAATCGTTTAACCTTCACTCGTTCTCACAATCCCGTTGGTTGATTTTCCCCTCCGCTGTCCCGGCCCTCGCCAGAGCCTCCACACCTCCAACAGCTTCTACACCATTTCCTCCGAAAGTGTGCCGATGTAATGTCCTGCTCCGTCTCCTTTAACTTTACCAGTGACTACTAGCGTACGGATATCGCTTTCATTAGCCATTAACCTACACTCTAAATAAAACACCATAACGTTCTAATGTCTAGACCCAGATTTCAGTGAATATTTTAGCCTTTTTCTGTCTACGCTCGAGCGGGTGACATACGATAAAAAAAAACACCATGATGTCCGTTCTCTTTTTTTTCCCTCCAACTGCTGCTTGTGTG
This sequence comes from Clarias macrocephalus, assembly GCA_011419295.1. Taxonomy (NCBI): domain Eukaryota; kingdom Metazoa; phylum Chordata; class Actinopteri; order Siluriformes; family Clariidae; genus Clarias; species Clarias macrocephalus. The sequence goes on along the minus strand of JAAGKR010010425.1, from coordinate 9,679 downwards.
GCCTCAAGCAAATCATTAAACAGCAGGCTGCTTTTCCGGTGCTGCAACCTGGCCACTGGTCCTCTTTAACCCCAGCATGAGGGCTTCCAAGAGACGAGCGGCCCTACCCCCCTACCCCTCTAACTTCCTACCTACTAAGATTAGAAATACAATTTAAAACCCACAGACGTACCGAGTTCCCCTCAAGCTTCCAGACCTAGTTTAAAGCACAACAACGACGCTACTGCCGACCTCCGTGTCAGTGCCACCAGCCAAATAACACCTGATCCGTGTTGGTGGTCCTGAAGGGGGCTTTTTTTTATATTGACGGATGTGCCTGCAGCTTGAATTTTTACCCTACAGAGTGCACTAAAATAAACGGATAATCTGGTCCGTAAATATAAATAGGTCCAGGCTAGGCTGTCTCACAACATTTCCGACCGAGTTCTTTCTGTCACGCTCAATTAATTTTTAACTATTTTCAGGTCCACACTGACAAATTAGCTAGTTTCACGTGAAGTAATGTTACACTTAAAAGTGCATTAGGCATTATTTTACAGCGCAGCGCACTTGTACAAACATAAGTTACATAGAATATGATAACCCTGGCGACTCCGGTTCTGACTTCCTTGTTTTTTTGTGTGTGTTCGGACATGCCTACTCTAAGACATGCTTTCCGTTTCCCCCAAATGAGGATGGGTTCCCTGTTGAGTTCAGTTCCTCTCAAGGTTCCTTCCTATTGCCATCTCAGGGAGTTTTTCCTCGCCCCTGTCGCCCTCAGCTTGCTCATCAGGGACTATCTGACCATTTTTGATTCATACACATTCATATTCCATACACACTTCGATAATTCTTCTGATTGTGTAAAGCTGCTCTGCGACAATGACAACTGAATTCAGTTGACTACACAACGGCGGCACGGTGGTGTAGTGGTTAGCACTGTCGCCTGGCCCCTTCCAGGGTCCGGATTTGATTTCCAGCCAGGTTCGATTCCCGTCTCTGCGTGCATGGAGTTTGCATCTTCGCCCCGTGCTTGGTGGGTTTCCTCGCACAGTCCAAAGACATGTAGGTTAGGTTAATTGGCATTCCCAAATTTGGCCGTAGTGTGTGTGTCTGTGCCCTGCAATGGATTGGCACCCTGTCCAGAGTGTACCCCGCCTTGTGCCCTAAGTCTCCTGGGATAGACTCCAGGCTCCCGTGACCCTGAATACAGGCTAAAGTGGTATAGATGGTGAGTGAGTGAATACACAATTTACTCTTCTAGCCACTGTAGATCGTGGGGGCGGAGCTTTACGAACATGGGTCGGACCATTCAACAACTGAACTAACTAATCTTGTGGAGAAAAAAATTGATCTTGTCAAATGCATCTTTAAAGCTACATGATTACTATTTAAATTGGTGGAAAAAGGCTACTGCAAGCTTTGCATGGAAGAACTTACTGTAGCAACTTAGTCAGGATTTGGTAACATAAATGATTGTATTTGCTTTTAAGGTGCAAATCTGTCTGCTTTTTATCGTACTTAAATCATGTTATCTGAATTACATTATTTTGATTGATGAGCTTCTCGGCACTTCGATGACTATGCACCAGTTTTGAATAAACTGACAAACATTTATATTTATTAAACAAGGCAGAAACTCAAATCACATTTTTTTTGCAAAGTTTTGTTCCCCAGGGAGACGTACTGTAGCATGCATCAGAAATGAGATCATAAATGAGTACCCCTGCTTAGTTTGATCCGCCAGGCATTTCGAAGCTTTTCGGCGCTCACTATGGTAAAGACACCTTACAGCTAGATCGCTCTGATGGCTAAAAGCCTCCATGATTGATTTGCTTTTACCTCAAAGTGTATCGTTTTGTGAGGGTTTTCCGTCAATCCAGTTTCCTCCTACTACGGGCTAAGTAATGGCTGACAGGCTGCCAGAAGTAAGAGTTAAAGTATGATGTTATGGTTTGAAAGGTAGTGGAGTAAAAGTGTAACATATGAATTAAAAAAGCTTAAAAGTGTGCATGGATATACAGTGACAAAATAATTGTATGTAGTTCTGGACCTTTATCTGTTTAGTATTCCAAATAGTTATATCCGTATCTGTTTTCGGAGCGTGAACCATAAATAGGAAAAATTTCGACCGAGTTGTCATTGGGATGTCATTGCGTTATCACTACATCAGTGGAGTTCCCACAGAGCCCTCTTTAGGCTTGTGCTAGGGCCATGGCAGGTCTGTGCCACGTTGTAGAAGACATATTACTTTCTTCTGGTGCTTAACACGTTTATAGACATAGTAATAACATAGTAATAAACATCGTCCTTGGTGATAGGAAACTAGCGACGCTATGATAGACTTCATGAAACCCTGACATGTCTAAGAAGTAGTATGAACTTCTTAAATGCACTTTTTTTTTTTTTTTGACCCCGTTCCTGCTTTGTTCTTCGGTCTTCACCGTCTTCGTCTCAGAGTAAATATGCCATAATTACTCCATTACAGTATGTTGCCAGTCACGTTAAGGCCAGCAACAACCGAGGTGGAAAAATCTGTTTAATCAGTGTGGAGGCAGGATGTCACTTGTCACATACACAACCACTATTTTCCCTCCAGCTAATAAAAATTATAGTAATTTAAAGCATTGCGCAGTTTTCAGCTCTTGATAAGGTCACCGGAACGTACAAGACCTCCACAATGAATTTGAGAAAACATGACGGTTCATGTTCATACCTGTGATTACTGCTAATCATGTGTAACCCTGATAGTAAAGCTGAACGATTCCTATTTCATAGTTTAGTTACAGTAGTTAGCCGTCTCACTGTCACTATCTTATCTTTAAATGTTCTCACCGTGAATGTGTGACAGAACGGATCACAGGGCATGCGGTTGGTGCTGAAGGAGTGCATTGGAACCAGGATCTTGTGGAACTGCCCGGTCAGGGTCGAGGTGATTGTTATGACGTTTTGCAGGCGGGTCTACGTAAGGAAGTAGTGCCAAGATTTGTATTTAACTCTAAAACAAGACCCCTGGTTTAGACAACACCCAGGCCAGTTTGGGCTTAAATACAAATACAGATATTTATTATGCTGTTGCTGTTTGCAGTTTGGGAGATGCCACCATAGACTGTATAAGAAGTGGACAAATCCTCTGGGACGTCACGTATAGGTTTCCTGAAGAGTGTTTTTGTGGGAGCTGTGGTTTATGCCACTTTGGGAGGCCCTGACTCCGTCTAAACCCCGGTTAATCCACTAATGCACAAATAATGAACAAAGCCTGGCTGTTGTTTGGAGCATGAATACTTATCTTAGTTACCACAAGCTAGCTTAGCTTTAATATTAATCTATATGTTAGCGTGACTTTACATGCCCTACACATTGTCAACTCCAACATTTCTGTTCGCACGTTAAACTACAACAGTTCCAGTTAGCTGGTTAGCTAACGTGATATGAAGCAGACAGTTAGCAGTTTGCTACCTGCACTCAAATCAGCTACGCCCATAATTGTGGATACATTTATGGCTTAATACTGATGAGTGAAAAAAAAAATTTATCCCAGTGCAACTGTCATAATTTTTTATTTTTTTTGTAACAGGCATGCAAAGCAGTTTATTTCTGTTGTAAAGTTGGACATTTTAACATGCTTCTCTACAGGCATCAACTCACTTATTGAGCCAGCTCCTAGTGGTCATTTGAGGAACTGCACATCTTGGCGCTTCTGAATTGGACTCATTTTTCAGAACCCGAGATTACCTCTTGGATGCTGCTCATGTGTTCTTATGTGTTTCTGCAGTACACTGAGGGAAAAAAAAAACTTTAGTTTTTAGTCTTTAGTTTCTGTGTAAAAGAACATAAAGCTCAGGTGTAATCTCATAGAACGAGCTGCTCTTTTGGATTATGTCTCGCAGCAATAAAAAAGGCGAACAGGCATCCCAGGTGACTCCCTCTCATCTGAGTTAGAAATACAAAAAGTACTCACAAACACCCAACTAGTTAGTCGCTAGAGTGGATCTGTTGCGCCGCTGGGGATATCTGCCTCATGTCTTATTAACCAGCTTTGCAACCAAATCTGAGAACAAATGAAGGTCGTACTGTTCCCTCCAAGTCCGTGCAGGGATTCCTCCGGGTTCTCAGAGTTCTTCTCTCCCCCGTGTCAGAATGTGGAATGGTTAATGCATTTCGCCCCCCTTAGCATGCATGTGTCCTGCGCTTATCACTGTTCTTATAATACTGCGACAGCTTTCTTTTTCTTTGTCACGTGTAGTTGGTGCATAAAGTTGGGACGTGATGACATTTTTTGGTATGTATTTTACAAAGCAGTCGATCTTCCACATGGATGCTGTGCATGAGGAAGAGGCTGAATCTGCTTGGCTTCATTCTCGCAGTAAATTTGTGTGTGTGTGTGTGTGTGTGTGTGTGTGTATATGTGTGTGTGCCTGTGTGTGTGTTCCACTTACGAGTCAGGGTTATATTCACAAGCAGCTTATAAAATCGATTAGTGTAAGGCCTTGTAGTGTCGTAAAGAACTAGCGGGAGTTTATCATGGAAATCCCCACCGTTTTTTTTCCTTCTCTTCGCCTCTCACACTCCGGGTCCCTCGTGATGTAACAGCGCAGATGAAGCCGGATTCAGCGGATCCCTATCCTCATCTCTTCTCATCTCTTCTTCCTCCCAGCTGTTTTCAGTTCCCCCACTCCCCCATCCCGCGTCTGTGTTCACGGCGGCAGTGACGCGAGGTGACGGATCGGCCTCGAGTCGCTCCGTTCCGTTGAGCTCTGCAGATCTAAAGCGACGGAGCGACGCGAGGAGTTCGAGCCGAGGTTAACGCCATGCGAACGAGTCCACATAGTGACGGCTGATGGAAATGAGGAATGCTGGGACTTTTCAACGTTCCTTTTGCTCCTCGGGCTCCTTGTTTGTTTGCTCGATGACATTGAGACAAATGTTCTACACGGAGTGGAGTTTTCTGTCCAGGAGATTCTGAATAGAACTCCAGCAGGTTTTTTTTCTGGAAGCTACGAGCTCTGAACTGTTACTGAACACTTTGAAGAACGCTTTTCCTAAAAGTGTACCGTTACAAGCTCGATACAAATAACACCTGAATAAGAGTAAAAGAAAGAGAAAAACATTAGCGGATGTCAGGATCTGAGATTGAGTGTTTAAAAAATATAATGATTCAAATTCGAATTTTATTTGTCACATACACAGTCATACACAGTACGATATGCCGTGAAATGCTTAGACGACTGCCTGTGACCTTAAAATAAAACACTATTAATAGGAAATAAATATGACAGAGAAAATAGAATGTATATTTAGCTAAGAAAGAATAATATATCTATACAATACAAAATACACAATATAAGAAAAATATAAGAAAAACCTAGCTGTACAAATATAGAAAATATAGAATTTATGGAAATTGTGTGTGGAAATGAAGATGAATATGAATAGAAATGTCCAGCGGGGTGTGCAAATATGCCTGAAAGTGTGAGTGTATTAGGGTTAGGGTTATGATTTAGGGGTAAATCATGTTTAAAGTGACTTATGTGCATCAAGGAAATAAAATAGAAAAGGTAATGTCCATGAATGTGCAGGTGTGCAGAGTCCACTAGTGTCCATGAATGTCCAGAGTGAGTGCAAGAAACGTATGTGTGAATGTGCAACTACAAATTACACGAATGTGCTTCGTTTCAAAATCATAATTATTCAAGACATGATTTTTTTCCTTCCCTTACTTATTATTACTTTTTTCCTTTTATCTAAACCTTTATCTTTTTTCTTTCTTTTCCTTTTGTTCTATACACTTACCTTTTTTTTTTTTGCTTTTTCTATCTTTTTTGTCCTTCACTTTTTTGTCATTATCTCTTTTTATCTCACTCACCTTTCTCGCTGCCTCCTTTCTTTCCTTTTCTATTTTCCTTTATTCCCTTTACCTCTTTTTCTCTCCTTTCCTTTCTTCTTCTATCTATTTTGGTCCTTCACAGTTCTCTCTCTCTCTTTTCTTTTCTTTCCTCTTCTCTTTCATTTCACTTTTTCTATACCTTTTTGCTTTGAATTTAGTTTTTCTATCTCCCTTTGCCCTTCATCTCTCTCTCTCTCTCTCTCTCTCTCTCTCTCTCTCTCTCTCTTCCTTTCCCCTGTGTTCTTAACCTTTCTTCTTGTACTTTCATTTTCTTTCCATTAGTTTTTGATCATTCTGTTTTTCCTTAACTTTAACTTTTACTCTAATTTTTCCTTAACCTTTAACTCTAATGTTTCTCTCTTACCACTTTCTCTCATTGTGCACTTTTATACTATTTCCCGCTTTGCTTTTTCCCCCCTCTCTTTATGTCTCGTCTCTCATCAAATAAAATGATTTTACTTTGCCTTTTCTTACTTTTCCTGTTATTCTTTTCACAAGAAAAAATCAGTGAAGCCCTAAAACACAGCTTTTGTACAGCCATATGTAAAGCTGCAGCTCTACCTCTGACTTCCGCTAAGCACTGACACTGGAGACTCCTTCCCCAAACGCCACATACTGTAAGCGTCTCCTTACAGCATGCTGCACCATGTCGCTATAGAAACTGTGACAGAGTAGACAGGAGGAGTGCCAGTGATGTGCAGCTGCACTGCTGTCAGAGCCTGCTGTTCTAGAAAACTAATCAACACCTTCTGACCTTTAGAACACAGAGCTCAGCAGGGATGCAGTTCGGTACTCAGTGTTCAGTCACGAGCGCAGTGTTAGATTCTTAAACGGCAGGCAGCATGAAGGGAAAAGTCACTGGAAACGAGTGACTGCCAGCGTTAGTACTGAAAGCATGCGATCTGTCGCACTTGTGTGTGTGTGTGTGTGTGTGTGTGTGTGTGTGTGTGTGTGTGTGTGTGTGTGTGTGTGTGTGTGTGTGTGTTACGCTTTTATTATCCTGGAGTTTATTTAAAGTGCAGTGTAGCAAGAGAAGGTGTGAAGCCGGAGAAGGTGTGATGCGTAAACGTCCTCTCTCTCTCTCTCTCTCTCTCTCTCTCTCTGTCTCTCTCTGTGTGTCTTCAGTGTTTTAATAGCGTCATTCCTTCATTTCCTTCCTTAGCGCGCTCATTTCTAACACACGTGATTGTGGGATTGATAGAAATGAATACATTTCAACTTACCTTTTTTTTAATTTTTTTTATCTTTGTTGTGAAAATAGTGACGGCGCACAGCGGTCAGTCAGCGAGCTGAAACGAATTACTGCGGTGTGAATACGGAGTCTCTCAGCTCCGTCTCCGTCTCCGTCTCTTCTCTCGCTCACTCACTCACACCGTCCGTTCTCTTTCTCCTTCCATTTCCTTTTCAGTTAACTCCTATTTTCTCTTTTCTTATAATTTCCTCCATTTCCTTTTATACCTAAACTAGCATTTCAGTCCTTTCTTCCATTTCCTTTTTCCTCTTCTATTTAATCTTCCTCTTCCTTTCCTTTTCCTTCCCCTTCTCTGTTTTCTTTATAGTTCCTTTTCTTTCATTTCCTTTTTTATTTCCCTTTCCTTTCATGTTTCTTCCTTTCCCTTTCATGTCTTCTTCGTGTCTTTTGATTTTCTGTTTTCCTCTCGTTACGTTTCTCCGTTCAGTTCTCTTCCTTTCCTTATCTTTCATCTTTTTCAATAAAATGAAATTAGTTTCCCTTTTATTTCTATTCTGTTCCATCTTCTTTTCCTATTTCTTTCGTGTTGCTTTCTCTTCTATTCCAATTGCAAAATCCTTTACTTTCTCTCTCTCTCTCTCTCTCTCTCTCTCTCTCTCGCTCTGTCCCTCCGGAGCGCTTCTCTCGGGTCTCCCCAGTCTCTCAGCCCGACAGTGTGAATCTGCGTCAGCCGGCTAATTCACACTTCTCCCATGTGGGTCGCTTTCTTCAGAGAACAGATATAGAAGTGATTGTGTGTGTGTGTGTGTGTGTGTGTGTGTGTGTGTGTGTGTGTGTGTGTGTGTGTGTAAAAGCTCGCCTGTACATCAGCATGCCACTGACTGAGCGAGTCAGACCCTGCTCTTGTTGTGTAACATGACTGGTCCTGATGTACATCACACCCACGGAGACACAAACCTCCAACCCTGGCTTTATATTCAATACACACACTCACACACACACACATACACACATACACACTCCACACTATTCACATGCTCCACACGACACACTCCCTATACACTGCATACACTCTCCGTGCACATACACTGCACTGCACACACACTCCAATTGCTCCACACACACGCCCCAAACACTCCAGAATCCCCACACATTCCGAATGCTCCACATACACACTCCACACACACTCGCACTTTAAATAGAAACGCCCAACAAACCGGTGGTGAAGTAGGCCAGAGCTGAAACACACTCGCAGCCCAGCAGCCAGACGGAGCGTCATCCATCACAGCTCCCTAGATGTAGTGCACTTCACTCGTCCCCTACTAACCACCATTTACATTCTCACACTCTCTCACTGCAAACACCACCATTTATCTCCTGCCTTCTCTCTCTTTCTCAGTCTTTCTTCCCCCTCTCTGTCTGTCTTCTCCTCTCTCATTCGGTCTGTATTCTAATCCTTCACTCCTGTCCTCTTGTCCTTGTGTCTCTCTTTTTTACTCCATTTCACTCTGATTTCTCTACCTCCTTCACCATTTTCTCTCTTTATCTTGGCCATTATTCCGTTATTCACCATCATTCTGTCTGCCTTTTCTTTTATATATATATATATATATGTTATTATTATTATCATTATTGTCTGTGTGCATTTTTCACATCTCTGTCTGTCTTTTCTCTCACTCTCTCTCTCTTAATTTGTTCACTCATGTAATAAAATCTCTTCATCTTTCGCTTTTTGTTTTTCTTCCTCTGTCTCGCTCTCTCTGTCTTTACCGTTTGAATACCATCATTCCATCATTTCTTTCCGTCCCTCCGTCTTTTTCTCCGCTGTTATTCCTCCAATTACATAATCACCGTCTGTCCCTCTTGCTCTCTTTTTCTCTATCTGTCACATGGTCTCTTTCTTTCTCTCGCTCCGTCTTCATTCATCCGATTCCGTCATCCTCTATCACTTTATCTCTCGCTCTCTCCTTCACTCCGTCCTTATTCTATCCGCATCCTCATCATCCGTCCATTCTCTTTCTATTTCTCCGTCTGTCACTCTTCCTTCTTCTGTTTGCATTCTTTCAATGCCGTCCCCGTTCTCTTTCTCACACTCTCTCGCTCCCTCTCCCCAGTCTTTGTATGTCCGGGGACTCTGTTGAGGGTTAAAGAGGCGAGTTCACAGCAGGAGGCGGAGCATCAGTCTGGGGCGTGGTGCAAGGACCCTCTGCAGTCAGGTGACCGGCTGTACGTCATGCCGTGGACGCCGTACCGGACCGACATTCTGTACGAGTACGCGTCGTGGGACGACTTCTCGCAGAACCGCGCCACCACCACCTACAAGTGAGCACTTGCCCTGTTCACCGTTAAATACTTTTAAGCTAAAAATATTAAAGGAATACTTCGCTGAGGTTTTAAAGAGGTATAGTTGCTCTGGAGAAGAATTTCAACCTTATGTTTTAGTTTTAAATAAACAACCATACACTTGGCCAAAAAAAAAAGTCACACAATAAAATTTCCTTCAGTCACCTTAGAACGCCATAGATGTGATAACCTGGCCATTCAGTACATTCAGGTTGTCAGCTGACTTCATTTTTTGACGCATAACGTTGCAGACCTGAGCAACTGAAGCAACCCCAGAT